>OY744616.1:4877722-4997700 GCA_963556255.1 Allolobophora icterica | reverse complement strand
TAAACAGAAAACAGATACATACATAGATACATACATACGTACGTATGTACGTACATACATACATACATACATAGATGCATAGATACATACATGCACACATACATTGATAAATACATACATATAAACAGACGTACATACATAAGTACATACGTACATAAAACATGCATGTATACATACATATAATTATATGTATACGTACATGAAAACATACACATACACATCTACAATATCTAACATCAGATTTGTTTATATAAACAATCCGTTTAATGGCTCATCCACTTTGTTAGTATATAATTGAGCTGATGGATTGAATTGCTACTACAAAAAATGTCTTCAATTATTGGTTTTATTAGAAACCTTTCGCCGATTGTATAAACGAAACTGATGTTAAATATAGTATGTATGTATGTACCTATGTCTGTCTGCCTCACCACTTTGGATCTTGACCTGGAACCGATTTTTGCCCCTGTCGATTTTGTTTTGACTAAGCGCATGTGAATAAGCTGTTTTCCACGACTTCGCTTTTTACGGCGCTGTAGAAATGTCGAGGATACGATTACGATTACATATGTATGTATGTATGTATGTATGTATGTATGTATGTATGTATGTATGTATGTATGTATGTATGTATGTATGAATGTATGTATGTATGTATGTATGTATGTATGTATGTGTGTGTGTATGTATGTATGTATGTATATATGTATGAATTGTATACGGTAGTATATACGTATGTCTGTATATGTATACAGGATGAAGGAATTGATGTATATATTTGTGTATGTTTGCATTGGGAAAACCTAACAACGACGTTGATCTTGCTTACATACACCGCTAAGTATATAAACGATTTGTGTCAATCCTCTGGCAATATCTTTGTCTCGTTGTCTGTTTCTCTTTGGCTCAAGTCCCCCCCTCTCTCTCTGTCTCTTTGTGTCTCTCTATGTGTCGATTTATCCTTCCCTCATTATCTAATTCACTTTCTATCACTCAATCTGTGGCTTTCTGTCTGTCTGTCTGTCTGTCTGTCTGTCTGTCTGTCTGTCTGTCTGTCTGTCTGTCTGTCTGTCTCTTTATCACTTTCTGTCTCTCTGTCGCTTTCTCACACTCACTGTTTTTCTCTAGCGCTTTCTATGTCTGCCTCTCCATTTCGTTTTCCCTCCCACCCACCCTCCTCACCCCCTTTAATAGCACTCAGATCGCCCACTGGACGTATTAGGTTCACCCGATAAGACTGAATGGCCACCAACCCGTGACCTCATTATTTGCAATGTCTCGATTCAATTTCACACTTCTCGTAGCAATAATACGGCAATCGTTCGTTCGGCCATTTCGATATCGCATTTCATCGCCGTCTCCAAGAGCTTATCCAGATCCAAGCAGGTCTAGATTCTGACCAAGATAATGTTGTTCTTCACAGTCGCCAAACCGCAGGATATCTTTGATGGAAGGCCGCAGGAATATCTCCAACGGTGGTCCATATCGAAACAGGAAGATACCAGTTCTCCTTCCGATGGTGGCTTAAGTGAGAGATTTGAATCTGGGGCTAGCACGATCCGTACACAGGGTACTTAAATGACGTGGCAGCTATTCAAACGGGCAGCGGTGGTGAAGGATCTCACCCGATCAATTCATTGACAAAATTAGCAAGGTCGAGGCCGCTCGGTCGCTATAGATAGAAAAACTTGTACATTTACATGTACAGATGAAAGTAGACGTTTTTAACCTACATTTATAGAAAACGTGTACATTTGTGTTCGCATTTAAAGCCCTCGTTTTTTATCTGAGCAATGTCTGCTATTAGCGTTCCATAGCAGAACATGGCATTACGTTAATAAGAACGAACCACCAGCATAGCAAAGTATAACATAGCAGTGTATGGCAAAGCATAGCATAAAATGCAAACTAGTATCATCATTGTAATCGTCGTGTACCATAATCATCATGATCGCCACAGATATGGTGGTAGTGATGATGATGACGACGACGACGACGACGATGATGATGATGATGATAATGACAATGAAAGTCGTCACCACCACCACCACCACCACAAACACCACCACCACCACCAACGCATCCACCACCGCGACCGCCAACACCACGACCTGACCTTATCAATCGGGAATCATCCCTCAAAGGACTTGGAGACAATACCCTTCTTATCTGCCATCTCATCTCTTCCCTTATCTACTTCTCCTCTCCCAGTTATTCCATCTTTAATCTACGTTTCCCTAAATTCCACATATTCCACCCTTTGTTCCATTCACCCTTCTCCACCGATTCCCATTCATCTCCTCTCCGCTCTCTTACCATCTCCTTGTGAGGTAATTAATCCCTCCTCCGAAGACATACTAATGACAACCACATTACATCCTGGCACCACAGAAGATATTAGACTTCGTGACGTTGATTATCCAAGACACTTGATACGACGAAGAGCCAACGGTAGCTGCAGACATACAGGCACACATACACAGAAGCAGACGCCGTGAACTGGCGCGCACTCTCTTCCTCCCTCCCCACGCAGGACCAGGCACCAGACTCCTCATCATTCTCCCGCTGTATCTCGCCCATCATCCTTTGTCTTATCCAGTCTATATTTAGAATAAAATACATGTATTCTTTATCTGCATATCACGCCAGAAATGTCGATACGCACAAATATTTCTTCCGATTTCATTAACATATGTATATATATATATATAAATATTTATATACAAATATATATATATACATACATATATCTATATATATAAATATGTAAATAAAAAAATATATACATATATAAAAATATGTATATATATATGATTACATGGATAATTCTGATGAGTAGCGCATTTTACACTAGAAGATTAGAAGATAATGGCTATTGGTATTTGTAAGTATGTATGTGTGCATGTGTGTACGTATATAAATATATATGCATGTACGTACATATGCGTGTATGTATGCACGTATGTATGCATGTATATATGTATGTATGTATGTATGTATGTATGTATGTATGTATGTATGTATATATGTATGTATGTATGTATGTATGTATGTATGTATGTATGTATGTATGTATGTATGTATGTATGTATGTATGTATGTATGTATGTATGTATGTATGTATGTATGTATGTATGTATGTATGTATGTATGTATGTATGTATGTATGTATGTATGTATGTATGTATGTATGTATGTATGTATGTATGTATGTATGTATGTATGCATGTATATATGTATGTATGTATGTATGTATGTATGTATGTATGTATGTATGTATGTATGTATGTATGTATGTATGTATGTATGTATGTGTGTGTGTGTGTATGTATGCATGCATGTATGTATGTATGTATGTATGTATGTATGTATGTATGTATGTATGTATGTATGTATGTATGTATGTATGTATGTATGTATGTATGTATGTATGTATGTATGTATGTAATTAAAACAGAGCTTGATGGGAGATCTGGAGTCTGTGGTCTGGGGCCACCAAGGGAGCGGTTAAGTCACGTGATTCCTCGTGAGTGCATCCTTGATCGCCCACTAAGTGTATGTCTCGGAATTATCATCTCCTTCCAAGGCGCTTATCTTCCAGTGAAGGGAGGCTGGGAGGGAGGGGAGGGCTGCGTTGGAGGCACAAAAGGGGTTACGAGGTCACTGAGGAGAGGGAAAGATATCCCTCTGACTGTAACGACAGACAGGTCAAAGGTTGAGCTGGGGTCGTGAAAATACGGGGTCTTTTCTGTGGGGAGCACTTACGAGATAACTTATCAAAAATCGTTAAGGATATAATTAAAGAAACAACTAATAATTGTCTCAAGTCAACGATGAAGTTGGTAACAATTTAAAGGAATAACAGAATGAACGAGTTGTTGAATGAGTTAGTCAGCGAGTCGTAGATTGAGTGTTTTATACAATACAACGTAATACAATACAACTGTATTTGGTATTGACGTGCTTCTGAAGTGCATAAGTGCACACGCCAGAAACTTCGATTGGGCTGAGATATCGTGATTGAAGGACAAGGTCAACATTCCTAAACAGTAAATGTCTCAGGGGAGGAGTATCGAACCCGTACTCTCCGCGATACAAGGCGGCCACTCTAACCAATCAGATACCCGTGTCTTATGTCTATGTTGATCCTACAGTTAAACCAAATTTTATGATGTTGTTGTAAAAACATTGACCGATATATTGTATTGATTCCAGGGTGGGAATTGTCGCGGGTTGGGTTCAACCCCTTAGTCTTTTTAAGACCCCACAGTTAAGTTTTCACTGCACACCCAGGGGGTCGTTTCCAACCCCCTCAGTTGTGCTAGTGTGATGTAACACTATTTGACTCTGAGTCTCTGACAAAGAGAATAAATTTCCAAGGTGCATCATTTATGCATTTTTGAAATTTCTCAACAGAGGAATTGATTTTTACTCCAGTCTGACTTGCAAAACTGCTAGCGTTGAAATCAGCTGCTTTGAAATTTCGTTGATTTCACCCCCACTCGCAGTCTTGTTTTCTACAATTCTCACACTGACTAAACCAGAAATTAATTGCGCTCCCCAGGACAGGCTTTTATACAGCATAGGTTGACAACGTTTAAACGAGCTCCAATTTTAAACGAGTTAAGGTCCCAAGCTTATATAACATTGGTTAATAACGTTTTATAGGTGTCTTAAGAGAGCGCTCTAGCCAGCATAATTGTGTTACTTGCTAATAAGTGAGTGACCGACCGGCCGGCTACAACGTTTGAAGCTAGGATATTATGATAATACCATGACAATTAAAATGGAGGAATGAAGAACAGTTAAAATCCTGTTAGAATTTACTGAAAAGTCATTAAAATTGTAATAGTGAAAATATTAATAATACCACGATAATTATGATCATCATGTAGGCCTACATTGTTGACGTAATGCAAATAGGTCTATCTGTACTTTAATAACGAGTTTAATTACGTGTGTAGAGTGGCTGTTCTGTTGTTGACTAGTTAAAAGCTAGGTATTTTTATTTTTGTTTGTTTCCGCTTCCGCCACCCATGGTTCGGAAGAAGAGGAGTCACCATGTACACCCCCGGACCCCCCAAAGGACCCAGGACCCAACCCTCAACCCCAACCCGCCTCTGAATAGTTCGCACTGTGAAAGGCGCTTTATAAATTCCCAGATACCATACCATACCATTTGTCGTAGCAGTTATATCTTTTGTTTCTGGTTGACTTTGTAGCTAGTCACGAATACTGTCAGGGTTACGTCGATAAGAACGGGATCTGGAACAACGGTTTCTACTGTCGTCGATGGGGAGGACAGGATGTGACCTACTGCTGTGGCGATGGCAAGGAAAGGTTCTGCTGCCCCGAAGTGCCACAACTCGTCACCCCTACGCACAGTTCGCCGACCCCGCCCACAGACAGATTCAATTAGTAAGACAGATATTATTAATTATTTAATTTAATTAATCAAATGCGTGAATAGTAATAAATACATACATACATGCATACAAACAAAGAAGCATACATATACACACACATGGTTACATACATATGTATACATAAAAATATATGCATAAGCACACGAATACTACAAACGTGCAATATACACATACAAATTATACGGCAGTGGCGCTATATAAATTTCTAATACAATTACGATATACATATATACGTAGATACTAGATACACAACACCTTTACATGCATACATCATGCATATTTGTCGTAGTTGTAGCTGTGATAGTCGTTGTAGTAATATCTTTTATAGTTAGGCTCTAAAACAGACGCAAGCGCTACAAAAACGCTAAACTCTCGACACCCGTTTTTATGACGACGCATTTGTAAAAAAACGATCAACTTTGGGTCGCTGCTGTTCTTACAAGCGGAGTAAAGGATATTTCTAAAGCGCCAGTGTATTTTATATAGTCTAAACTCTAACACCATAGATACCTACACAGTGGCAGATAAGTTAGAATGTTCTCTTAGGACACCTTTAAAATGTTACCTCCTAGTGTTATATAAAACTATGACTCGTCAGCGGATTAGCAAAGCGCCTTTAAAGACACCTCTAAAACGTTGTCAAACGTTTATATATATATATATATATATATATATATATATATATATATATATATATATATATATATATATATATATAAGTAGGCATGCAATACTACTTCCAATGGGATGTTTCTACTTGTGGCGGAACCAAATTTGGAGAAAAGAGAAAGGTCACGCTAACCATGCGACGGTAATCATCTTTGTTATGACACAGTGTCGTTAAAGAGCAACTAACCAACCATCCGATTGTTTGAAACCCAAATCGACCCATGCGCTAATGGTGTAAATGTAATCATTTCTCTGCAGCGACTGTATGTTTTCCACCATGCAGTTTTTCGATTAATTGATGTTGCGCAGTTTTTAAAATAGTCTAATTTGTCGTTGCTTTTCAGCATTCCCGTTATCATCGGAATCTGTGTCAGTGTCATCGTCGTTCTTGTCGTTGTCGTGACGGCGCTGTGTTGTCTCTTTTGCTCGTGTTGTCCCGCAAAGAAAAGACAACGGATCAGGAAACAGTCTTCGTCGATTGCACTTAACGGAAGTAAGTCACAGGCACGCCCACAGCCACAAACACGCACACACACACACACACACACACACACACACACACACACACACACACACACACACACACACACACACACACACACACACACACACACACACACACACACACACACACACACACACACACACACACACACACACACACACTCGCACACACACACACACACACACACACACACACACACACACACACACACACACACACACACACACACACACACACAATAAAATCATATATCACAACACAATATAATTTTATTATTATTATTATTATTAAACCAGTTTTATGTATACAACATAGCTTAACCTAACATAACATAGCATAATATGACACAACACATTGTAGCATTACACAGCATAACAGCGAATGTCTGTCTGAAATGGCGCTATATAAAATTAGTTGGTATAATACAGCTCTCCTTAGACCACTGAGGTTTGAAGATATGAAGGTCTTTTGTAACAGGTTTAATAGGATATAAGTGTCGTAGATAATGCATTAGATTTCGTCGGATTTCTTTTATAGGGCGACTTAGTGCACTTAAAAGAGGTGTGTAAATATTTGCACGACTCTCACCATCCCTATGCAATAATACAGTAATCTGCAGTTACGATTACACTCTAACAGTCAATGGTTGGAAAGTATAAGCAATTCTCTAGCCTCTCTCTGAAATCATTTCAATCTGTTGTACGCTGTTGGCTGATTTAACTGGAAAATTAATCAACATGTACTAAACTGTGCAATTGCAAACTCACAACACACGCACACATACACACTCTCTCACTTATAGTTACTTGCATTCTTACTTAGGCTAATTAGATACTTAGGCCTACTACTTACTTAGTTGCTTTCTCAGGTACTTAGTTACTTATGCACAAAGTATGTGTATACACGTACGTAGCCATATATTCTCAATCAACGCTCAGATTAAACAATTGCTGTTTCATGCCATATATTATACATGTTAATTCCGTTAAGTACATATATATACAACATATTCTTCACATGTTGCCTACACTAGCTAACTCCCACTTGCCATAATAGAATTCATTCGATTACAATTAGCTCTCTGCTGGTAATCTACACGAAATTGTTTATTATTTCCTATACAGAACAAAATCTTTATAATTAGTCTATTGATACTTCAGTGTAAATTAAATTTATTGTTAACAGCTGCGTTTTGACAGCTGTTTGATTGAATAAACGAATATACAATACAATGTATGTGTATACGAACGGTTAGAACGTTCAGAATATTCCACACCTCTTTTAAGGGTCATAGTTGACCTACAAGGAAAAGCAGACGCGAAGTCCGATATTACTGAATCACTGAGGTCCTAAGCAACTTTCAGAGACGCCTTTGAGACGTTGCTAAGTAGTAATAGCCTAATAATAATAACTAGTAATAAAAATACAGGCTACTTCGATGGCTCAGTACCGTGCTTTTGCCATCCTTGGCCCTTCCTTATGGAATGACCTGCCCCCTCGCTCCGTAGCAAGATACTGTTTAGGATCTCGCCCTCTTCTCTCCGCTCTCTGAAGACCTTCCTTTTACCCCGGGGAGTGCCTCTGAATAGTCTATACTCTGAGCGGCGTTTATAAATAACCATATATTATATGATATATGATATAGAGGTGACATCAAGATGAAATAAACTGCCTATGCCATTGCAACGGGGATAAATGTTTCAAAAAATAATTACATACCTCTTTTTAGTTTGATACTTTCCTCTGTAAGAATAGGCAGCAGCGCGGTACTATAATCTTGAAACATTATATCTTTAAACCTCAGAGGACTAACGAGAGCTGTATTGTGCCAAGTTAATTTCCGTCGACGACAACGGCCTTCGTGGTCATAAGATGACGTTTAACTCTGGATCGATCCATCGATCCATCGATCCATCGATCCATCGATCCATCGATCCATCGATCCATCCATCCATCCATCCATCCATCCATCCATCCATCCATCCATCCATCCATCCATCCATCCATCCATCCATCCATCCATCCATCCATCCATCCATCGTTTGATCGTAAGGTAAATAGCAAAGCGTGTTGGCGTGAAAATGCAGAGTAATATTTCTAGGTGACGTCAACGGTCCTTCATACCATAAGATATTGTTACGCCTTTGGATAGATAACGGTCTACTTAGACACCTTTTAAACGTTTTCCATCAACGCTATATAAATTTTAGGCACGTAAAGGCGACAGTTACAAAGCAGGACTGTTATCGACGCCAACGGCCTTTGATGCCAAAGATGCAGTTAACCAATTAGACCCATCCATAACACCAGTTAAATTCCAACACTGCCCGTATTTGGTGGTGCCAGTCTAAAGTCGGGATAAAGAGAAAGGCGGGGCTAATCAGATTCATAAGTAAGTAAGTAAGTAATTTTTATTGGGCAAGCTCTACCTACGCACACATTTTACAACAGGTGTGCATACAACAGAGAGAAAACACCGCTGCAATATTATGAAGAGTTTCTAGATGTCTAAATGTACAGTTAGAACAGTACTATAGCTCTAAAGCTCATGACACAGCGTCGTTAATCAAGGCGATGATTAGTAAATTCCATTTGAACCTAGTAACCTCGAAGAATAGATAAGGTGAGGTCGATGTCAACGGTTCTGACAATCGCAAGATGTCGTTAATAACACTGAAAACTGTGACTAGGCGATTATTTACATGCCGTTGAGTGACTAAACTGGACATGATTTATTCTCGATTGAAGTAAAACGCTTCCGATGCCGTAAGATATGGTTAAAGTCAGAAAAATTAATCGTTTCTAACATAATTATGAGACATCTCGATTGCAAAAAGACGTAAGGTGTTACTAAAAGCAAGGTCGCTCTTAGACACCTTCGAAATGAGCGCAACAAACACTATATATTAATCACATCCGTTCGACAGTTTTATATAATATGAGTTTACCTGTGTAAAGCTTCATTAGATCCAGTTTTCATTTCTAGTCTTTTCAAACGTGGTAGTACCAGTCCCAAGATTGGAGGAAAGGAGGGCGACGATATTCATCTTTGTTATTACACAGTGTTGTTAAACAGCGGCTAACTAACCAATTTCGACGTTAACCGCCTTTGATGCCACAAGACGTTAAACTGTTCGAATGCATTCCAGTTATTTTTTTTTACTAAACTGCGACACTCCGTTATACTCAGATGGTCCGAAACCTGGAAAAAGGAGGAGGGCAACGTTAATCATCTTCGTTATGATACAGAGTCGTGTAACAGAAACTACCATACCAGTTTGCAGTGCTCGCTATCTATGTTCCAGCACAGTGACCCCCTACCGATGAACATATTAGTCCCGGCGCCGCCGCCATCCGCCGCTAAGCCCTCAAGTCGAAACCAGTCGCCAAGCTATCGACTGCTAACGACTTCATTCACTTAATATTTTGCTTGTTGTTTTAATCGCTGTTTCGATTTGACGAAGACATCAGCAGCAGGACATGAGCAACACTTACAATACAATACAATAATTCGTTTGACCTAAACTTCGCCTTACTTTTGTAATGGACTGGATGCCAAACCATTTGTTTGCCGTGTGCCATACCTATATAGCATCAGTCGAAAACGTTTTAAAGGTGTCGAAAGAGAGCGCCCTTAGTGATCGGCTACTGCCGTTTTTCCCAACTCGGTGCCGCAAACCTGCACTAGGCCTACAGGGTTGGTTGGCAGAATGGGTAAATATGTCGAAAACTGCTGACGTAGGCCTGTAATTATTTAAAAAACTTAAAATGGTGCATAAATAGTTGCACTAACCAGAATTAAAATAAATGAAATTGATTGAATGACTTTTATTAAGGGTGATATTTCTCTCTTTTGCTCTCTGCAGCTATCCCAATCTGCACCGAGGCGGAAGCGACGTCATCGGTGATCGCAGCGGAGGCTCTTCAACTTCCGGGTCGGGATTTTGGCCACTACCCTTCTGGTCGGTGTGGGATCGGAGCGTCTGGCTGCGGAGCGAGTCCTTCCCCAACGCATGACATCGGCAGAGGATACGGAGGAGGAGGAGGAAGACAGTGGTCACCGACCATGTCGTCTCAGATGGATGACTTTGACACCCTCTTTATCACGTCGCTTTATCATCACAACGACACGCATGACCTGTCGTGGCACCCAGGTAGGAACCACATGTAGGAACCACATGTAGGAACCACATGTAGGAACCACATGTGGAAACCACAGGTAGAAACCACATGTAGGAACCACAGGTAGGAACCACATGTGGGAATCAAATGTAGGAACCACATGTAGGAATCACATGTAGGAACCACATGTAGTAACCACAGGTAGGAACCACTTGCAGGAACAACACGTTTCAAAATCTCTGCCTCTCTTTCTCAGCCTCTGTCTGTGTCTTTCTGTCTCTCTATCTCTGTCTGTCTCTGACTCAGTATCTCTTCTTGTCTCAGCATTTGTCTGTCTCTGTGTGTCTCTCGTTCTCCGTCTGTCTGCCTACCTCAATATCTCAGTCTGCCTGTCTCCTTGTCTCTGCCTCTGTTTGTCTCCATCTGTCTCTCTATGTATCTCTCTCTGTGTATCACTTTTGTCTGTTTCTACGTTTCTCTTACTCCTATATGAATTTTTGTTTGTCTGTCCCTCCATCCGTCTGTTTGCCTGTCTGTCTGTCTGTCTGTCTACATGTTCGTCTGTCTGCTCTTATCACCTTTGTTTCTGTCACTCCTACTGTTCTGGCTTCCCGAACACATTCCCTAGCTGTCGTCTGAACCTGTGTGTCTGTCTGTCTTGTAGAACTGCAGAACTTATGCAACTGTGGCTACCGACCGAATTCGAACCCACAACCGAAGATTCGTGACACAAACCTTCGCCTCTGTTCCTCGGGAACCAGCGTTGCATTCAAACAGTAAGTCAACGGATTACGGTAATTCGATCAGCTAATGTACGGTAAGATGTTGTCGTGGTCTACGCGGGTGCATGCATCAAGGGAAGAAAACCGACGCGTCAACAAGCTTGTTTACAACGCACGGAAATTTCTGCAGCAAGCTGTCAACATTAATTCGGTGCATGCAACAAGGATATACGTGTTCAGTAGGACTTTCCAGGGAAAAGTACAGTGACGTCACAGAACGTTCTGGAATCCGGGAGAACTCTATATAAGATAGACCTGATGTACATTGGGGGCCTTTTGACGAAGATTTGTAAACGTTGAAACATTGATCGTATAACGTTCAATCGAGACCAGCCAACCTGTGTGCTGTCTACGATAGACGAGTTGACTTACTCTACACTTAATCGACTTTATTTTTAAATAAAGATCTTTTAATAGTTCCTTCGTTGGTTCGTCGTTGCGATCGAAGGAGTCGACCGCGACATTATTGGTGTCAGAAGCGGGATCATCGGTGTTGGATCCGGTGAAGAAGACGCGAGCCGGCGGAGGAAGGAGTCAACCCGGAGGATCAAGAGACGGTCTGTTCCAGACAGCGAGCGGATCGAGACGCCTTTCTACCGTGGGAGACGGGTGAATCGGCATACGACAGTCGGACGGACGAAGTGCGTCGTTCGGCTGAGACAGCAGAAGACAGCAGTCAACATACGGGTAAGATCCTAGGTGTTGTCGTGGCTGAGAAGGAGAAAAGAGAGTGGAGTTGCAGCCGAGTGGGAGGCAGCCATTATTTCTCTTTCAATATCTGCTGATTATTTCTTTGAAATTTGATCCATTGTTGTGATCGAGGCCAGACTTGCGTGAGCTTGTATAGTTTTTGCGTACTTGGCGAGTGTACTTCTTTGGATACTGCATAGTTGCACTTTGGGTTGTGGAATTTTCCTTTTGTGTGGCGGGTTTGCCGCGTGGTGTCTGTTTTTTTTTGTTGATTGTTGTTGACTGACTGTTTGTAAAAATGGAAGCGTTGACAACAGAGATGCAAGCGAATATTCGCAAAATGTCGTCTGAGCGCCTTAGGGTGTATCTTATGAAGGCAGGAAGGGACGAAGATGATGTTATGTCATGGGATCGAAATCAATTAATGGAAGAATGGGCCATGGAGATTGGAAAAGAGGAAGAGGAATTTAAGGGTAGTCCAATATCTCCAACAGGAGTGGATTACGAGCTGCAGAAGCGCCGTCTGGAGTTCGAAATCCGTAAATATGAAGAACAAAGGGAGGAACGGAAGGAGAAGGAAGAAAGAGAAAGGGAGGAACGGAAGGAGAAGGAAGAAAGGGAGGAAAAGAGGAGAGAGGAAGAAAAGAAAGAACAAAAGAAAGAACAAAGGGAGAAGGAAGAAAGAGAAAGGGAGGAACGGAAGGAGAAGGAAGAAAGAGAAAGGGAGGAACGGAAGGAGAAGGAAGAAAGAGAAAGGGAGGAACGGAAGGAGAAGGAAGAAAGAGAGAGGGAGGAACGGAAGGAGAAGGAAGAAAGGGAGGAAAAGAGGAGAGAGGAAGAAAAGAAGGAACGGAAAGAGAAAGAAGAAAGAGAAAAGAAGGAACGGAAAGAGAAAGAAGAAAGGGAGAGGAAGGAAAAGCAGGAAGAACGAAATGTTAGAGATTCTTTAGCAAGTCGTACTAAGCGTTATAGTGATGCCCTCAAGAATATTCTTTGGAAATTTCCTTCCGACCCTATAGAAATTCCAGGTTTCTTTGATCACTTGGATGGTTTGTTTAATGTGTATGAGGTGGATGAAGATGTTAGAGCAAAATTATTGCTAGCCATTTTAAGTGAAAGAGCTAAGGCATTAACCATGCGCCTTACTGAGGCACAGCTCCATGACTACAAATTCCTGAAGGAGTTTTTGCTAAGGGAGTTTAAGATAAGCCCTTCAAATCTTAGAGCCCGATTTTGGTCGTTGCACAAAGCATCGGACGAATCATTTACGATCTATTCATCCAAATTGCGTGTGGCTCTTATGTATTATTTGAAAAGTAGAAAGATAACTGATGAGTTTGATAAACTTGTGAGTTTATTGGTTGCGGATCGGCTTAAGGAGTCCTTGTCGAAGGCTTGTTTAGATTATATCTTGGCCCAAGAAAAAGAGGAGTGGTTGAGCTGTGAAGACATAGCTAATGCGGCTGACATTTATGTAGCGTCGCATGATGGTGGGAATGACTTAGTATGCCGTAGTCATCCGACACCGAAGTATAACAATTGGACGAGAGGTCAACCACATGTTCAAGTCAATAACCAGACAGCTCAACCCAAGTCTCCCAAACCGGAAATAAGGGGTGAAGCCAAGATAGGTGCGAGGGTGTCTCAGGAGGAGGCCAAGGTAAAGGGTCTCTGTTTCCTATGTCATCAGAAGGGTCATAGGGCAAGGGAGTGCCAGACCAAACCAAGTTCTAAAAAGGTGAGTACTTGTATATTTGGGAACCCAACTGAAGAAGTGATCGACTCATGTGTTGAGAAGGTCAACGTGTTGCATGAGATACCTGAACAAGTAAAGCAAGGGAATTTATTGGATAATTCTAAACCAATAGGGTTGGAAACTGCTGTAAGGGTATACGAGAATAGTATTGATGGATTACACGAGAGGTCGTATATCAATGTACAGATTGAAGATCTCCCTTCTCAGCCAGCATTATCTGATTCAGGAGCAGAAATTTGTTGTATTGATAAGAAATTAATTGAGTCACTAAACTTACCCGTGATTAAACGGATTAATATAATTGGTTTTCAGGGAGAAGGATGTAAGGCAGATGTAGTATACCTACAAATGAAATTAGCTAATTCAATGGAAGGAACGACGAACATTGCGCCATCTTTGTGCGTCATGTTCGCTGCAGTCCCTGAACTAAATGAACGGGTTATTTTGACACCCCATGTTGTGGACCTATTAAGGGATAGTTCGCAATATGTAGTGATGGTAGCTGGCGTAGATCGATGTGTACAAATAAATAAAGGGGCAGAAGAAGATAACTTAGAAGTTAATATCGAGAAAAGTAACAGCAACGAATCCTTGCCGTCAGAAGTGAATGAATATTCTCAGGAGCAACTAGTTGATGATTCAGATAATTTTCTTGATGTTGAGTCAACAGAGTTCAAGTCTGATGAGGGAGTAGCGAATAATGATACTTTATTGCGTGAGCAACAGAATTGTCACAATCTTATATCTTGCTGGCAACAAGCGAGACAGAATAAAAATAATTTCTTTATAGATAATAACCTCCTGTACCACAAAGGGGAAATTATGGGACATAAGGTTAATCAATTATGTTTACCGGAAGATAGAATCGAGGTTGTCTTGCGAGTAGCACACGATGCCCCATGTGCTGGGCACATGGCTTTTAAGGCAACGAGAGCCAGGATCAAATTAAACTTTTGGTTTCCAAGAATGGATGAGAGGATTCGCGAATATTGTGCGTCTTGTCAAATTTGTCAACTAAGAACTCCAGTTAAAGTGGCAGATCGAGTCCCGATCACTCCTATTCCGAGGGCGGATGAACTCTGTTTTAACCATCTAAATATGGATTGTATTGGCCCTATGGTAGTGACTGGAGAATCCAACAAATCGAAACCCCAGTACAATTATGCTTTGGTTCTGGTGGACAAATTTTTTCGTTGGCCGATGGCGTATCCTCTTAGATCGCTGAATGCAAAGGGAGTTTGCGAAGCTCTGTTGCAAGTTTTTACAACTTTTTCTATTCCAAGGATCATCAGTTCTGATTGTGGTACCAACTTTACCAGTCGTTTGACGAAAGAATTCTTGCGGCGAATGGGTTGTAGTCCCAGATTTAATACCCCTGGACATCCTGAGGCAGCTGGATTGGTTGAAAGATGCAACCAAAGCTTGAAAACCATGATCTTTAAGCTTGCTCAATCTGATCCTCGTGGATGGCACCAATTGTTACCGTTTGTTCTGTGGAGCCTTAGAGAAAAACCTTCAGGCACGACTCATATTTCGCCATTCACTATGGTTTATGGAACTCTTCCTCGGGGTCCACTTAGTGTGTTGAAGGAATCGTGGGCTGGCGAACGAAAAGTACCTCTTAACTTAGGTAAATCACCCGAAGAGTATCTCCAATCACTGAAGGAAAACCTCGAATTCGCGAAAGTTTATGCAGATTACTATAGTGATATAGAAACAAAGCGGTATGCAGATTATTATAACTTGCGTAGTACTGACAGAAAATACGAAGTTGGAGATAAAGTAGCAGTATTAGCACCAGATTTTGGTAGTTCTAAATTTTATAGTCGATGGCAAGGACCTGCTACCATAGTCAAGGTTAAATCCCCATATTCTTATATAGTAGAAATAGAGGGAAAACAAAGACATTTACACGCAAATAAGATCAAGCGATACCATGAACGACTCGAACAAGCGATGATCAATAGCTGTTCAGTAATTGTTGATCAAGATGAAGAATTTGGTATAGTAGAGGTTGTAGATCAGGAAGAACGTGAACAAATAAGCCCGAGTAAGCGAATTGATCCTCTGATTATAGCGCATCTTTCGCAAGAGGAACAGAAGCAACTTTTTGAAGTTTTGGATCGGCACACGGCAGTATTTGTGGATAAGCCTGGGTATTGTCCAGTATTAGAACATGAAATTAAGATAACTCATGATTTCACTCCTAAGCGTTTAAGGGCATATAAAGTACCTGAGCTACTTAAACCTGAAGTACAACGCCAGATAGAAGAAATGTTGGCATTAGACATCATTCGACCATCGAAAAGTGAAATGGCCAGTCCGGTAGTTTGCGTTTTAAAGGGACCCAAAGGTCAAAATGGCGTTCGATTGGCAATTGATTATCGCCATGTTAACAAATATTCTCTAGGTGATTGTTACCCGACCCCAGACATTGCTGACGTCTTACAAAAGGTGGGACGGGCAAAGTTTATTAGTGTTTTCGACGCGAAATCGGGGTATTGGCAAATTCCAGTTCGGAAAGAACATCGATGGCTTACGGCATTCGTATGTGATGCAGGACTTTTTGAGTTCACAAGAATGCCGTTTGGACTCAAGTCCGCTAGCAATACCTTTATTCGTGCTATGACCCAAGTTTTACATCCAGTGCGAAGTTTTACCGAACCATTCGTCGATGATATGGCAGTGGTTTCAATGAATTGGAATGACCATTTAGAACATCTAGAGAAATTCTTGCAAACTATTGAGGAAGCAGGACTCACTTTGAATTTAAGAAAATGTAATTTTGCACAAAACAAAATAAAGTTTGTTGGCCATATAGTAGGGTCAGGTTGTATTGAACCTGATCCAGGTAAGATCGCTACGATCAATGATATCCATCCTCCAACAACAAAGAAAGAAGTTAGAAAGGTTATGGGTTTTTTCAGTTATTTTCGAAATTTTATACCTGCTTTAGCTGAAAAAGCACGGATAATAACTGATTTGACACGAGATAACATACCTACGAAGGTGCCTTGGGAGCAAAAGCATCAAGAAGCACTAGATAAGTTAAAGGATGATCTCAGTAAAGCTACACAGTTGCATACCATTGATTTCACTAAGGAATTTGGTTTAAGTGTTGACGCAAGTGCCACCGCGGTCGGGTGTTGCTTGTTTCAGTGGACCGAAGAAGGTCAAGAAAAACCAATTGCTTTTGCTAGTCTTAAACTTACAGATACACAGATGCATTGGTCTACAATTGAGAGAGAGGCTTTCGCAGTAATTTGGGCACTTAAACGATTCAAGTCATGGATATTCTTATCAAAGATAATCATTTATTCAGATCATAATCCTTTGTCTTATCTCACAGATGCAAGCCCTAAGAGTGCGAAACTGACTCGTTGGGCGTTAGCATTGCAAGAGTTTAACGTGGACTTTCGATATCGTCCTGGACGTCAGAACACGGTGGCTGATTTCCTCTCTCGGTTGTGACTCGGATGGTGAAGGGGGGAAATGGCCCGACACACAAGGATCGAGCCCGCAAATTGTGTGGATAAGTTGACTAACTGATGTGTTTTGTTTTGGTTGTATATGCTGTATCGAGATGGAGTCTGGAGGCCCGGCTTGATCGTGATGACCCGTTCGGGATGGTGCTGAAGACGTGTCATCATCTGAGGGCGGAGGGAATGTCGTGGTCTACGCGGGTGCATGCATCAAGGGAAGAAAACCGACGCGTCAACAAGCTTGTTTACAACGCACGGAAATTTCTGCAGCAAGCTGTCAACATTAATTCGGTGCATGCAACAAGGATATACGTGTTCAGTAGGACTTTCCAGGGAAAAGTACAGTGACGTCACAGAACGTTCTGGAATCCGGGAGAACTCTATATAAGATAGACCTGATGTACATTGGGGGCCTTTTGACGAAGATTTGTAAACGTTGAAACATTGATCGTATAACGTTCAATCGAGACCAGCCAACCTGTGTGCTGTCTACGATTGTGATATTTGATAGACGAGTTGACTTACTCTACACTTAATCGACTTTATTTTTAAATAAAGATCTTTTAATAGTTCCTTCGTTGGTTCGTCGTTGCGATCGAAGGAGTCGACCGCGACAGATGTATAATAGTGCTATAGGCAGAGCAACACAAGGTATGACACGGGTAAGTTAAAGCAAGGCAAGGTGAGATGAGGTTAGGTGAGACAGTAAAGTGAGGTAAAGTAAAGCAAGTTAAGACAAAGAATTCAAAAACATGCGTATGTATGTATGTATGTATGTATGTATGTGTAAATATATGTATATATGTGTGTGTATGTATGTATACACATACATATACATACACATGTATGCATACTTACATATATACATACATACATACATACAGTCATAAATACATATATACATACATACATAAATACATTCACACATATATACATACACTCATATTTACATATGTGTATCTCATGTTGTTTCCAGGTCAGGTGGAAGTCCTTCAGGGCTCTGCTTCGATGCGCTCAGAACCAAGCGGTCACGCATGACTGACGATGTCGGAACACCGCCCTACTTGAAACATCCGAGCCTGGAGCTCCAAAAGCAGCGAATCAGTCCGTTTCGCTTGGGCGGCATAGTCTTGCCATCTCAGGGTCAATCGCAGCATCAGCAGCAGCATCAGCAGCAGCAGAAGTCGAAGGAACCGTTCCGATTCGGTGCGGGTCTGCTCAGTGATGCGGAACGACACAAGAGAGACAGCGGCGTCCTCGTCGAGGATCAGGACACGAGCGACAACAACAGCTCTCCGTTTTGCGTTAGTCTGGCGTCCGATGACCAACTGACCAATGTCCGATGACCAACTGACCACTGTCCGAAAACCAACTGACCACTGTCCGATGATCAACTGACCACTGTCCTATGACCAACTGACCACTGCCCGATGACCAACTGACCATTGTCCTATGACCAACTGACCATTGTCCGATGACCAACTGACCACTGTCCGATGACCAATTGACCACTGTCCTGTGACCAACTGACCACTGTCCTATGACCAACTGACCATTGTCCTGTGACCAACTGACCATTGTCCTGTGACCAACTGACCATTGTCATGTGATCAACTGACCATTGTCCTGTGACCAACTGACTACTGTCCGATGACCAACTGACCACTGTCCTATGACCAACTGACCATTGTCCGATGACCAACTGACCACTGTCCGATGACCAATTGACCACTGTCCGATAACCAATTGACCAAATGACATTTGTTTAATGACAAACTGACCATTGTATGCTGACCACTGTCCTATATCCAACTGTCCGATAACCAAGGGACCAAATGACACTTGCTTAGTGACCAAGTAACCATTGTCTGATGACCAAGTAACCACGCACTGTCCAATGGTAAACCTCTAACTTAAATGTTTGTCCGATGACCAACTGGCCAATGCAAGATGACTTACTGATCCGTGGTCAATGTCCGATGACTGACCAAATGACCAATGTTTGATGACCAATTGACCAACGTCCCTGTGTAAGTATAACTCTCACTGCTGCACTTAGTGCCTCGTTTTCATTTCTAACCATGCTCGTGAAACAAGCGCAACATAATGCAAGACATTATTTTATCGATTACGTCGAACTCTAATTTGTAAAGCATCTTTGTCGTTTTTTACTCGAACGTTTAAGCCGCAATTAATGCTGCGTTCCATTCGCTCGGTCAACTCAGTTATCAGTGTCTCGACTTCTTTCGTCTGGGAAGCTGTTTACTGTTTGTGTACTAAACCCGATCCAAAAACAAACAACACAGAATGTGTGCATGCATCTGTGTGTGTGTGTGTGTGTGTGTGTGTGTGTATATATATATATATATATATATATATATATATATATATATATATATATATATATATATATATATATATATATATATATATGTGTGTAGGTATGTGCATGTATGTATTTAAATATGTGCTCATAATGAATTATGTACATTGTATGTATTTATGTATGCCCTCATATCATTAGCGGGGATAGGCGGATAGGCTATTGGTTTCGAAATTTCTTCATCTGAGCCCCTGCCAAACTCAGCTCGAACAAGTAAACTGACCGTACCCTGTCGGTGGGAAGATAATACGGTGAGGGAGAGGAATGGCCACCCGCCATCATATGCCGAGGTTAAGAAATGAAGTACCTAACACTTCACAGTCATGCCTGCCGCAGAGTTAGCTTCAGAAACTGCTCTTTGGAGCCAACAGTTTAAGACATCGAGTGTGGCGCCTCTGACGAGTGAACTTTAGCTCCATTAGAGATTCGCCTACTGCCTTGGGGTAACATGTCTGCTTTTTACAAGCAGCTCGTCTGATTTTTTGCTGTGGCTTTGCTTGGCGCGAGTCTGAGTAGGTTTCTTGAGGGTGCACTATATTAAATTCCCGAATGAATGAATGATGAATGAATATCTTATGGCAATCTTCTTTTTCTGTCATTAGCGAAATGGCGCTGGCGTTCAACAGTTCTCTATATTTATGATATCGATTCGTCTAAGCGAATTATTGTACAAAAACCTATTTACTTATATATACTCCCAAAGTGGTTTGTGTCTGTGCATGTACTACTTATGCCTATGTGTGTGTATGCGTGATTGTATATATATATATATATATATATATATATATATATATATATATATATATATATATATATATATATATATATATATATATATATATATATATAACACTGTGCGCATACTACATACGTGTTATGGGTGTGGGCAGGGCCGCATTAAGGCTAGTGCGGGCCCGGGTGCTGTGATTACCTATAATAGCCATCAGCACAGGGCCCAATTACAAGTACAATCAAATTGTTAAATGTACTTCCGAAAATGCGGGCCCTCTACACTGCGGGCCCAGGTGCTGCAGCACCCTTGGCACCCCCTAATGCGGGCCTGGGTGTGGGCATTTATAGAGTACTTTGCTAACGCATGTATTTGTGAAATATAATTTGCCATTAAATATACAATACCAACATTTCATGTATGCTTTGACATTGAAGCTTTTGTGTGTATGTCTTTTTTATAAAAACATTGAGTTATGAACTGCACGGCCTAAACAGTGTGTTCATACAACATTAATGATTTAAATTGTTCAAGATTTACTATCTCAGAGGTAAATGATTTATTTTGTTGCTAATTTTTACAGAAAGATTAAACTAGTACTGTATTCATTTTAGTAACTATTTTCAATGATTTTCATTGTTCTTTAATACTGTTCAATGATTTGTTCATGACAATTTCTTCATCAAGGTGAAGCATATGTAGGCTAACATAAGCAATGCTTTGCACGATACTACGAGGTAGCAAATCAAGCGTTCAGACACACCCCACCTACCTACACACTAAGACACCACTCACATATTTCGATTGATTGTTCATACAAACTGACTTGTTAAATTTTAAACAATGTTTTCTTGTTGTGTGCTTAGTTTAATAGTTATTTCATTTATATAAAATATTAAAAATATATTAATGGAATTGACTGTAAAAGACAAGCAGTGTGATTCTGAAGACATAGTTCAGGTGGAAATCTTTCACTTGGATTCAAAAATTAATTCAATTATTCAACCTTAGAACTGAAGCTCAATATACACAGCACCAATTATTATTATTAAATTTTATTGTTGTTGTTATTATTACTGTTGCTGTTATTATTATTATTATTATTATTATTACGCTTTTAACCCCCGGTACGTGTAATCCCTCAGGAGTAAAAAATAATGCTAAAAAGTTGTCGTGGGCATCTGAAAAATCAGGCCCCATTGTCTGCAACTTCAGTAAAGAAGCCACGATATGCTATGGTATTATACTGCTGGATACAGATGGAAAGGTGTTGGAAAAGAAAACTGACCTCACATGACTCTGGAGAAATGGGCAGTGGCCAACGTCGCGGATGAAATCAGCCCAAGCACAGTTACTAAATGTTATTACTAAGCATTTATTAAGTGCACTGAAAATCCAGTGACCAAGCATCAATCGATGGCGCTGAGCAATAGCGAGTTAAGGACTTGCTCAAGGT
Organism: Allolobophora icterica; assembly: GCA_963556255.1. Classification (NCBI taxonomy): domain Eukaryota; kingdom Metazoa; phylum Annelida; class Clitellata; order Crassiclitellata; family Lumbricidae; genus Allolobophora; species Allolobophora icterica. Next base: position 4,975,699 of record OY744616.1, on the reverse strand, counting down.
CCCTACACAGAAACTGTTTCAGGGGAGGAGGATCGAACCTATGCTCTCCACATTACAAGGCGAGCACTATAACATGACGTCTAACACAAAATGGTTCTTGACATTACACCATAATGCAGTGGTGTAGTCCTAAAAAATGAAGTGGGGGAACGCCTGGAAATTGAAGTAGCAACAGTTACTGTAGCAAAAAGTGCAATCTTGCAAGAATTTTGCATAGTGTGAGCGCTGCTATTTTTGAAACTGTTGAATATAAAAAAATAACAAAAAAATTAATAAATGTAATTATGTAAATTTATACATAGGAATTTGTTATTTAGTATAAAGCCAACACATATATAAATATATCTGCGAAACTGCGAAAGGCTCCAGTAAGTAGGGGGGCCTAAGCAGTTGAAACTGTGAGTCTTGAAGTCTTCTTTGTTCATTTATTTCAGCAGAAATGCTGCAAAATAGTGAGGGATCGCGTTCCCTCCCTGGAAAAAAGTGTGGGAACGGCGTTCCCCCGCGTTCCTGCCCCACTACACCACTGCCATAATGACAAACATGGTAAAGATGTTTCAATCAGCAACAAAACCACAGATATCCAGTCTCGACTATGTATATGTCAAATCTGCCAAATTCCATTTATTTACAGTCATTCGAAGGATGTTTTATTTACAGAACTTGTCCGCCTTCATTTTCTCACGTCTAAAAGTAAAGAAAACCGTTTATTAGCTGAGCAAAAACCTGAAACATTGGTTACAAAACATTACACTTCAATACATTTCCTAAACCAAGTATCTGCATCATTGCAGACAATTTATTAGTACTAGTAATTCCGTCAAAGACACATGTTAATGCTCATCATTTCAGTTTCTTCACTTTTGCAATAGAATTCTTATTCTAGTAGTTTTTTTCAAATTCTCACTGCTATGCCTCATTATTTTAAGTCACTTAAATTTCTCAATATAATGCATTAATATTTAAGTTCCTACCCTTTCTAAATGGAATTCCTCAATCTGTATGCCTCAATATTAAAGCCTCTTATATTTTTCAATGGAATGCATCATTATTTAAGTCTCCTCAATTTCTCAGTGGAATGCATAATTATTTCAGTCCCTTACATTTCTCACTGGAATGCATTATTATTTAATTATCTACCATTTCTAAATGAAATTCATCATTCTGTATGTCTATTATTTAAGTCTTCAATTTCTAAATGGAATGCATCATTAATGAAGTTTCTAGGTGGGCTCCACTAAATCTTTTTCCATCTGCCTACCTGTCGAGAAGAACTTCGTGTAGATTTCCGTCGACTTTCGCTTTCTTCACCACCACCCGGTCCTCTGGATTCACGAGAATTCTTCGATCCTGGAAACTCTGAAATTTCTTGCTGCAAAAAATTATTATCAATTAAAATGAATAAATATACATTAATTAAAATTATGAAGCATAAGTAATTTAAAATAAATATACATAAATTAAAAAAATAAATAAATATGCATAAATTAAAATATAAATTAACATAAATAGATATACATAAATCCACTGACATACAACAATGGCAGCAGCTTAACTGCAGGTGGGCCCATATTTTTGGGCCACTGTAGATTGCTCATATGCGTGCCATTAGTGCTTTAACAGGCTTTGAGCATGGCCCCTCTTTTTCAGATTTCGGCCTGGGCCCCCGTCATTGTGGGCCCATATTTACAACACTACAGCTCGGGTTTTATACCTACGGCGATGTTAAACATCATATATAGGATAGCAAAGAGCAACCCGCTGGTTAATTTGCTCTTCGAGTGGTGCTGTATAAATCTTCAATTACAGTTACAGAGTTGAACTTGCCATCACAATTACAGATGCATAATGTGACTTAGAGAAGAAGAAAAGCAGTCTCTTAAGCTAGCGAGGAAAGGCAGCTATTGGCGAGAGGTGCAAGCGACTTTATTTTCTTAGCCTCTGCATATGAGGGCCGGTCGTCTGGCCTACTCCCTCGCCGTCTCATCTTCCAACTGACAGTGTATGGTCAGTGTACTCAATATAGCCGAGATGGCTATGGGGTGCAGGTGAGACAGACACCTGTTATAACCCTCTATTTGCAAGACAAAATAGTAAACTGTGTCATAATGATGCGGTACAGTCATAAAGTTTGAGCAATTATGAGTGACGGACTTGCTCAAGGTCTCAACACAGTAACCATCTCAGAGGAGGTGGATCGAACCCATACTCTCCACCTTACAAGACAAGCTCTCTAACCAATCGTATAGAGTGTCCCACAGTTTACGTATACACCAATTCAAGACCGTCTCAAATAAAGGTGTCTAAGATAGAGAGCTCTTATTAATTGCAGTAGTAGTAGTTTCAGTTTAACGACACTGTATCAAAGATCATTAGTGTCACCCTCCTCCTTTACCCACGCTTGGCACTGGCACTGCCAGAGTACAAGCAGTGGCGGAGTTTTATCGTGTCCCACCCTTATATATCATCGCTTGACCCCCATTTAAAGGGTGTCTATGGCGACCCCTCTAATCAATCGGCTACTGTTTTCCGCAAAAAGAACCTCTCGCAATGTTCAATTGTTGTCAGAGATTAATAAAAATTGATGAAAATTTTGCTTACACATAATCCAATTCGATTGCTTTTGCTTTTCCTGTGTCATGCACCTGGCCATCTTCCTTCGTCTTCTCTACTTTTGCACACGATCGCAACTGAAAATATCGCAGAAAATTGTTTCACACATGCAACCAAAATTAAGAATAACCAACAAACTGATGCTCCAATGAAAGACAAACATATTGCACCGATCAAAATTAAAAATTTGAGTTGTAAATCTTGAGGGGTTTCTAAATTGTAAGAGTTCTGTCTGAATAAGAGTCCACAGAGTCCAGATGCAATTACATAGTAAACAATCTTTGTTAACAAAAGAAATCTATGTTTACTAAAGAAATCTACGTTTACAAGAAATCTATGTTTACTAAAGAAATCTATGTTTACCAAACAAATCTGTTTACTAAACAAATCTATGTTTACTAAATAAATCTATGTTTACCAAACAAATCTATGTTTACTAAACAAATCTATGTTGAACTTACTTACTTATGTTTTATGTTGCATCAATTGGTGATGACATCCATCTTGTTTTAGTCAACATCCAAGGAAGTGATTGGTCAACAACACTTTGAGGGTCAAAGTTAAACCTTTGGCCATAGACTCTGGGGCTATAGAAGTTGCTAATTAATAAGTATGCAATCAGTCTCTCACCTTGACAATCTCTTGTTCTCCTGCAGTTTTGCTTGAACAGAATAGATAGTCACGTCCGTCTGGCGCGGAAAGGAAACAGCTGTTGCACCCTAGGAGTGCCAGCTTACCCTAAATTTCAGAAAAAATATTATTATTATTACAAACATTTTTAACGCGCACAAAGTCAAACAGAGATGCGAATCTAATGCGCGGTTAGTCAGTTGACATCCAGATGTTTGAAGTACAATGAAAAAGAGCGAGTGTTGAGGTGTTTCTTGAAAGAAGAAAACTAGTTCGAGTAATCGATTTCATTCCACAATTTATCCACCTTGGGGCATTTTTTCAATAAAAAAACTTAACAACAATAAAAATAATATACTAAAAGCCAGGAAATTATGATAATGGAATTATAGAGGTTTACACAACTCACATCTTGAAAGATAGGTTCCCACTGCTCTCGTCCTCCAATGGCATCCGATCTGCCGGCAACTTTACCGTCCGGCTGGACGCTGAGGTATTTGTTATATCCGGATTTGAGGGCAATGTGTGTCTCGTTAATTCGAATCGCAGTCAGGATTTCTTCCGGGTTTGGCCCTTCACCTGCAGATAAATATACAATTATGTACCAGTTTTATAGAAGTAAGTTATTCAACAAAAATAAATACAAGTACATGTAATAATAAGAATAATAATATAATGACAATATCAAGAACAACAATAATAATCTTTTAATTAGTATTTAAGTCCTCGAGGGAACATATCTACCTTGGGAAATTTTTACAATAATAATAACAACAATAATAAAAATAATAATAGATTAAAAGCCAGGCATCTGTGAAAAGTAGTCATTCAAGAGATGCACAGAAAAGTTAACTATTAATAATTGATCAGAAAAAAACATTTTACAGAAACATATTGAACGTTAAAGGTCCCCAAGTCTGAAGGATGTTTCAGTTCAGGAACAAACTTGATGACAGCCATCCAACTGGACACCATCCAACGGGACACCATACCCTGGACACCACCCAACTGGATGCCATCCAGCTGGACACCATTTTCAATCTAACTTACAATTTACACTGATACCTAACCACCAATAGAGGATGGAATGTTGATTTGACACAAAGTGACATGCGTATTTTGGTATTCCCCAGACAGTCACCCATTCAAATACACATCTGGCTCAATTATAATTAAATTAAATTCAACATGCTTGTCAGCATTCTCTTAACAAAGCCAAGGAGTAATTATATAACTGTAAAATAACACAAAAAGGCAAGGAATGCACAAGAAGATTTTATAGGAACTTCCTAAAATTATGTAAATTAAGCTGATGCAAATTTGCACTGACCTACATCATGACCTGACCCGAGCTTGAACAGGCCATTGTCCATGGCTTCCACGTATCGCATTGAACCCATTTCCACGGATATAGGGCCGTTGATCTCATCGTACTTTGTGATCTCCCACCAGCCACCTGCAAAGACACAAGAGTGTGTGTGAGATTGGACGTAAGAAGGCAGAGAACTAGAACAAGAAGGCTAGTGCAGAGAACACCTCTGATTAGCTTTTACTTGAAGTGGCACTATATAAATTTCTAGGGACAACTGCAACTTTATTTTAACTCCGCCACTGCACGTACTCTGCTAGTGCTAGTCCCAAGCCTGGAGAAAGGAGGGTGATGATAATTGTCTTTTTATGACACAGTGCCATTAAACAGCAACTAACTATATTTTACATTGCTAAACGTCCATCCCTACAGAGTGACCGCCTCGAGAAAGGCTCAAACTCTCCACATTACAATAATAATATTCTTTATTATTTCAAACCGACAGATGCAGTAAGATTACATTGAAACATGAAAGTATATACAATCAATATCTTAATTAAACACACGGTTTGGCAGCCATGCAAGGTGCCGCCCTAGAGGGGGTTTACGGGAGTCGATCCGCGTACCTTATGCTCTCCTGGCCGTGAGTTTTACCTCTACTCTATCCCCCCTCCCCAAGCAAAGCACTATAACCAATCCGCTACCATGAGCGCCTCTGATGAGTCTCTCTTGAAGTGGTGCTACGTAAATTAGCATTTACGATTACCGTGGCCCACAAAGAGAAACCACGTTAGGCTATGGTGGGCAAGCAACTAGAAACAGACATTTATTAAGTTAAGATCTGATCAACAAAGATGTAGACAGCAATATCGGTTTGATTTTTAAACTCATAGATGGTTCTACATAAATGCATCAATTCACTACATTTATTGTAAGCGCTCTTCTGTATATCTTAAGAGCAAATACAATTCAAAGACAGATCCAGGCAGGGGCAAACCACCCATGACTCCCTCATATAAGCTTCGGTGTAATTGTAATTAGTAACTTCTATTGCACCCGTGTCTAACGCACAAAGCATCAACCGATGGCGCAACAAACCCAAGCCATAATGAGGTCAATATCCAGAAGATCAGTCCGTAAGACAGACAGGCAGCCTATGGTGGATAAGCAATTTGAAAGAGGTAAGTTTTAAGTTGAGAACGAAATGACACAAGCGACTGAGCAGAGCGCACAGACACAGAGGTACACCACTGAGTTCCCTAAAATAGCCGCTGACCAAAATGTGATGTAAATCTCAATAATTTCTACGCTTGATATTATTTGTGGTTACCATGACGTAACGTCTCAGTGTCGCCTGTAGGTTCGGTTTCGTCGGATGAATGTGGACGTTTCTTGGGCTTTTTCGGCTTCTTGAGACTGGAAACAACAACAACCAGAAGCAATTTAAAACCAAACCCTTTAAAAGTCATCGTTGCAAGCACAACGAATGCAGTCACCTGCGTTTAAAAAAGGCAATATTAATAAACTTCAGTACTTTTAGATATCTTACTCTCCGTATGATTCGAGCTCTCCCACAAACATGGAGCACAACTGTCGATCATGTACAATCGGGCTGTCTGAACTTTAAAATCCAGCTTCTACTCGCACGTATAGCTTTTTTAGTCGCACAAATACATAGGCTACACTGACCCTAACCCTAAGCCCTAACCGACCCTCAAGACGCTTACCCCGACCGACCCTCACGATGCAAAGAAAGCCACCCAGATAGTACATAGGCACCCCGATTGTACATGTTCGCCGCACAACCAACGTATCATGTAATATTATCCTTTATGTCCCTGCAATATACAGCTCAATATTTAAAACATTCTCGTGCGTGTTTGTTACTAGATTCATGGACACCGTCCTTTAGTCTGGAACGAAAGATCACTTGGCATGGCTCGCCTCACACGCATACTTACCTCTACATTAGTAACACAGCCTAGAAGGCTCAGAGTTTTCAGTATTAGGCTTAGACAGAGCAAACTTATGTAACGATCCCTGGCGTTTTAAAAGACCTTCTGCAGGTTTGATAATTTAATTTCACAGATTCAGACCAATTCCAAACAGGTGCTAAATAAATGAATATATATGGTACGCTGATGTCTTCAGACTTCAGTCAAAAATAATTTAATCACGTAATTAAATTGGATTTTCAAAGTAATATTAGAGCTTCCATTACGCCGAATTGGTCTCACCCCGTGGTTAAAGTCAGCCAGATGGGCTTAGGTTTTAGATCTGCACAAATTCATAGGTCCGTCACCCCCGGATGAGCAATAACCACTCGTCTCACCCTTTCCCTTTTCCATTTTTTAACGTTAGTTTTCCGCTCCGAACGAAATCATATGCATCCGCCATTTTAAACAGAGTGACCGGAAGTCCAACAGACATCAAAACAACAGTAAGTAAGTAAATAAGCAATCAAGCAAGCACTTAGAAACTTAGCAAGTGAGGATGCGAGGCACTCCCAGGAAGATAAAATAAAAATATTAAAGAAATTTAATTCTGGATTTATTAAGCACCACTTTTTATTGACTAGGCATCAATCAATGTCGCTGAGCAACTGTCAGTGAAGGACTTGTTTAAACTCCCTACGCAGTAATCGTACCCCATATCTGGGTGCGAACTCACAATTTCACATTACCATCGTAATCGTAATCTCCAATTTTCTAAAGCGCCACTGTAAAGCTGAGCGCAAAGCACCAGCTTATTCACGAGCGCTGCGACGTATCCGAGGGGTTGTCCAGAGATCGATGTCCGTTGGTGGTCCCAGTCCGGTTTCCAGAGAGTCCAGAGAGAGGAAAAATGATAAAAACTTTATATCCTGCATACTTTATGCAACATTTATTACCTCGTCACTGAAACCTAATTGAGATCTGATTTAATCGATTGCTGTCTTTGTGTTTTTAAAGACTATGTAATCCTGTTGCGTTTGTGTCAACTGGAATTTCTGCAATAAACGAATATTGATTGATTGATTGATTGATTGATTGATTGATTGATTGATTGATTGATTGATTGATTGATTGATTGATTGATTGATTGATTGATTGATTGATTGATTGATTGATTGATTGATTGATTGATTGATTGATTGATTGATTGATTGATTGATTGATTGATTGATTGATTGATTGATTGATTGATTGATTGATTGATTGATTGATTGATTGATTGATTGATTGATTGATCGTCTTAGGAGAGGAAACTCATTTCTCTTCCTCAACGAAACTTGCCTTAGCAGCTGCTCTGACAACCGGACTCGGACCTCGATGTGAACATAGATCTCTGGGATGTTCCCTTCTGGAACGACGAAGCGCTTGTGAATAAATCTGGTGTTTTGCACTTAGGCTTAGCTTTAGAGTATCGCTTTTGAAACCTGGAGTTCACGATTATTATTACTCAAACCCGTTTAGGCCTACTCCGCGTTAAGCCTATATACAACGAACACTGTAAATAATTATAGCGCGTTCCACAATCACACATTGTTAACCCTGTAATAATCACCTTAACATCGCATTTGCGCGACTACAACATCTTATAGGCCGAATATCTACCTTAAAAGAGGTGTGGAATGATTCGAACATTTCTCACCGTTTCTTTGCAATAATACAGCATTCTAGGCCTAGTGCTCTAGTCTTTGAGATGGCTTAAGTTAGTCCATACCAGATTTCGTGAGCTTCTAAAGCGCCAGACTCGACTCGAAGAATTGTTATAGTTTCACTAAATGAGCGTCAAAGTAGGCTAGGTTTAAAACTTCTCAATCGGCACTTGTAGAGCACCAGGAGAAGGTCCAAGTGGAGATCCGCCTGGGCCTCGACACCTCTGGTTCCAGAGGATAGAACAAGAATCTACATAAATTCTCGGAATCGAAGATAAGAAGATGGAAGCCTGTTGTACGGACACCATAATGACACCCCTCAGGTCTTCGACGTCAGCTACACTCTTTGTCTCCTTTTGTTTAACCGCATACGCTTGAAAACCGCATCATTTCCCACCAGCGCTGGGATATCTGATTGGGGTTTGGACTGGCTCTACCAGAGTACGGGCACGTTTGGTCGGATCAAACAGTTTTTAGGGGTCCATAGAGTAGTGGTAACATCACTGGCGTGAAGAGCAAGAGGTAGCGGGATCGCTTCCCGCAACCTCCCCACATTTAGGTCCACTCAGCCTTTCATTCGCGAGATGGCGCGTTGTTAAAATGAGATGTAGGACGTGATGGGCGCCTTGCATGGCTGCCGTGTACAGTTAAAGATAAGGTGGCGAAAGAGACTACTGGCAATCCGTTCTCGTATGCCGAAGTTAAGAAAAATGATGTCGCTAACATATAATACAGGCATGTCCTCTGTTCCGCGTGCCAGGACCACTCTATAGCGCAAACGTTGTTCTGAAATCACTTCATTGGCTAAAAGTTCCTCAGCGCATCCTCTACAAAATTGTATCTCTTACCTACAACGCCCTTCAAACCTCTCAACCTTCTTACATTCGCCAGCTATTCACCATCCAACCGCCGGGTCCACTCGCTCGTCATCATATCTTTCTCTATCTCGCCCCCCAGTCTCCTCCTCTATGAAATTCTGCAACCATTCCATAGTCTATGCTGCACCGACTCTTTGGAATGACCCTCCAAAAGATCTCCGCCAGTTTGCTCATCCTCCCATATCGCCTGTTGACATCACCTCTCCTCCGCTTGCACTGTCCTCCGCTGCTTTCCACTCACGACTGAAAACCGAACTCTTCAAGCTATCCTATCCTGATTCCATTCCTGCGCCACCACACAACCGCCATCATCACCGATTACCACCGTAGCACCCTGCTGTCTCCTCGGCTTGATCTCCCCGGACTCTGACCGCGGAGATCACTATTTGTCAGGCACCGGAACGGACAAGGCGGACATGGCTATTGCGGACTTGATTTGATGTAGCGCCTGTGAATAAGCTGGTCTCCCTGACGTGGCTTTTGTGTGGCGCTGAGAAATTTCGAAGATTTACATTACATTACATTACTCCAAGTCCACCAAACCTGCAGTCTGCCAATTATTCTATTATTTAAATGTTGATTTATTATAACGCACTCCTTCGACACCTTTAAAACGATTCCAACCGATCGTATATGAGCGTGAAACTCCGTTATCGGTTGTTTTGACGTGTATTCGCACTAATACTGAGAACAAGAAATAAAAACGTTAAACTCTAATGAACATTCCAAAACTTAACCTTTGTCAGGCGGATCTTCTTGCCTACAGAGAAGAAAAATAATAACTCCGCCACTACCCTGGAGAACGGAGGAGGGCGACGATATTCATCTTTCTTAAGATACAGTTTCGTTAAACAGCAACCAAAAAACAATTTCTGTCGACGTCAACGGCCTTTGATACCATAAAACGTCGTTAAACCAACCCAAACGGCATCTGTTCAACCTCTACCAATTACAGAACGGACGTTTAAAGGACGAAGTTAGACGTGACTGGCCCTGGCAGTAAATAGATTTTGGTAAACACTGGATTCCACTAAGTCACTTTCAGACACCTTTTAAACGCCGCTAAGTGACGCCTTATATGTTGCACAATAGGCCGACTATTAACACTATTGAATATCTAAAATTCTAAATGAATAATTTTGTCAGGCAAATCTTCATGCCTAATTTTCATATACAGAAAAGGAATAACTTCGCCACTACGCTACTTGTGGGTGTGCCAGTTCGAAGCCTGGATAAAGGAGGAGGGCGACGCTAATTTTCTCCACAGAGTCGTTAAACAGCAATTAACAAAATAATTTATGTCGATGTCAACGACCATTGATGTTAAACGCTTGAAATTACGCGCTAACTTGTTTGTTGTATATCAGGAAAGCAGTGAGTTAGATTGGCGTCAACGGCCTTGATGGACACAATACGTTGTAAACAGAATTGCTTAATACAGTACATGTATACATGTACGGCCAGTGGTTATAGTTACTGTTTAACGACGCTGTGTCGTAACAAAGCTGTTTAGCGTCGTCCTCCTCTTTATCCAGGCTTGGGTTTGGCACTACTAGAGTACGGTCAGAGATGGTGAAGTTCTCCAACCGATCAGTTCCACTGTAAAACGAGTAGGGTTGAGGCCGTATATGGTCGCCGTAGAGCGGGTGTACGGTTATAATGACTTACATGTGCAGCGTCTGATTATATTATTAGCATGAACGTTCTCTTAAGAAGCCTCAGTCTGAAAGAGACTCAACAATTGCGATAGCATTCAGAGCCACAGTTGTCAATGATGCGTTGGACGCAGTTACGAAAGTCGTAATAGCACATGCAGACCAGAATTCCAACGATCAGTAACTGCAGAAGAAGAAATACAGCAGCACCTTAAACACCCTTTTTATTTCTTCATTTGCCCTTTATGTGGAAGAAGCCGCGCAGGCTCTTAATTTTGTTGAGCTGCAATATGCCACAATACTTTCTGTCGATGTCAACGGCTTTACAGCCTTTCTAATTGCTAATCACTTGTAACAGAATTAACAATCAGGACATCTTATGATAACAAAGGCCGTTGACGTCGACAGAGATTATTTTGTCATATTACAGCCCATAACCGGTCAGTAATTGTAACAAATGATAAAGTCGGAAGTTATTCTCCGATCGTGTCTCTCTTATATAGCATCGGTTAACATAGTTTTAAATGTGTCTAAATGAACACAACCTTTTCTTTAGCATTATGCATTTACTAACCACCACTATATATAATGATCAAACATCAATCCACGGCGTTGAGACATTGTGAGTTACGGACTTATTCAAGGTCCCTTCACAGTAACCATCTCAGGGAAGAAGTATGGAACCCCTACCCTGCGCTACATGCGGCCGAGGACTATATCCATTCGGTTAGTAACCTGTTCCATAAGGCGCTTGTGATGCTTATTCTGTAACTACCCGATCAACGGTCGGTCCCATGTTAATATAGCATCGGCAAAAAATGGTTTTAAGGTGTCTAAAAAAGGAAGCGTTCTGGTGTTTAACTGCGTCTCCTGGCCGCGAGGGCCGTTGACGTCGACCATACCTTACCAACCTCGATTTATTGACTAGCGCATAGTTTTAATTGTGGTTTAACGACGGTGGTTCATAAAAAGGACGATCCATAGTTTAACGACATCTGATGGCAACAAACCGTTGATGTCGACAGAAATTATTGTTAGTATAATAATGCCGGTCTCAGACGTGAGCTTCACTCTCTGTCTCATTTTCTTAACCGCATAAGCTTGAAGACCTCATCAAACAGTTTAATGATATCTTTTATGGAAACAAAGGAAAATAGGAATGGTGAGAACTGTTGAAAATAATTTATGCCGATGTTAACGGGCCTTTAGACACCTTTGAAAAGTTGAAAGTTAGTCTATAATAAATCCACAACCGTCATAGGCCATTACTGCAGACAGATTCGTAGGTTGATGTCAAGATGTAAACTTTACTCAGTGTACCAATAATCTGTGTAATGTACAAATCACTTCTATAGCGCTTTTATCGCTTTCCCCAATAAATACCTTTTGTCTGGCTATCCAGGTGAATTTGACAAGAAAATGTGTGTTGAGCAGAAACAATTGAAGCGATTAATATATTCAGTAGGATTTTTGCCTCGTTACAAACTTGGCTATGATGAACATACTGTCGGTTGGAAGATAAGCCGGCGAGAGAGACTACTGGCCATCAGCTCTCGTATGCCGATGTCAAGAACAATTAAGTCACACATACTTCATACCCATGGCTGCCTCTCCGTCTGTCTTAAGGGATTGCTTTGATTCAACGGTTTAACGACATGTTTAAATTCTTTATAGTTTACAAAGCTGTGAGCTCTGGCCAGCCACAATACTTAAAATCAGTTCTTATTCCACGGACTTATTTTGATTCAACGAGAATCTGATTGCCTTTGTCTGGTCATGCCTAAATCAAGAACTGTTCTTAGTGAATGAGGTTTTCGGTTGCTGGACCTACTTTTTGGAATTCTCTCACTGTGTCTGTGCGCTCTGCTCAGTCGCCTGTGTCATTTCGTTCTCAACTTAGAACTTAACTCTTTCAAATTGCGCAATCACCGTAGGTTGCGGACTAATCTCGAGTTTGCCCTTAGCACGCCTTGTTTTTGATGCAACATCGATTCGTGCCTTGTGCACTAGACTCCGGCGCAACAGAAGTTACTAATTACAAATACTCTCTATAAACACTTGCAAACTCTTCCTTTCCGTTCGGGTTGGGCTGGCTGCGCCTTTAAGTCGTTACCTGTGAGAGGCGCTATATAAATTATCTGAATGAATCCGTTTCTGTTTTATTGAATATTGTAATTTTGCAGTTGAGAAGATAAGCTATCGTTCTTTAACGTCTCAAGATTCAACTATAATTCCGTTGCTGGAGATGGAACTGGAGAACATTCTGACTTCTGCTCGCCTCTTCGTAAGAATAACTGACAATAAACTATCTAATTATCCAATTTAATGAGATCTACAAACTTCTATTACATCATTGTCCTGATTCACAATGTCGGGAATCGATATTCGCTTTTAAGCATAGGAGTCTTCAGCAGTCACAATCTTTTGCCACGAGATGTCGTTAAAATGTGACTCGACAGTAGTCGATTGATTATAGTACTCTAACTTAAACACCTTTGAAGTGTGACCAAACTTCGCAATTTATAAAACTGAGACCTGTCCGTAGATTATAGCGCTCCTTAAACACCTCTCAAACAGTGTCAATAAATGCTATATAAGCTTGAAAATCCTTCAAAATCTACAACAGTCTATAATCAAACATAACTGCGAGGATTTTAGCTTTTTTCAATTTTAATGGGCTCATCCCCAATTTATATGTTTATATTTCGCATCATACGTTTCTAAGTAAACGAAAATGATAGATATTTTAAATACGTTCTTATTACACCACGAATCATTCGTTACTGGTCTGATGAAATTTCCCATGCAGCGTGGTCAAATTAATATCTCTCATTTATATAACATGAGTTGCAGCCGTTTCAAGGGTGTCTAGAGCAAACGCTCAAACGAATCTGCAACCGTCCCCACAAAGTGTAGCTTGTGCAATGGCAGTTTGACACTGTGTCAATATCTGCAACAGTTTACCTAGAAAACTTTGCTACTGCGTTACTCGTGTGGTGCCAGTCCCCATCCTGGGTAAAGAAGGAGGGCGACGATAACCATCTATGCTATTAAACAGCGTTGTTAAACAGAAACTACTACTACGTTATAATAATATAGCTTTTATGAGGTGCCAAAATCGTTTCTGTGAGTTGCTAAAAACGCGCTATAATAAGTGTCCTGATAGAAACATACATACATACATAAATACATACATACATACATACATACATACATACATACATACATACATACATACATACATACATACATACATACATACATACATACATACATACATACATAAATACATACATACATAAATACATACATACATACATGCATACATACATGCATGCGTACATACATACATACATACATACATACATACATACATACATACATACATACATACATACATACATACATACATACATACATACATACATAAATACATACATACGTACATGCATACATGCATACATACATACATACATACACACACACATACATACATACATACGTTCATACATACATGCATACATACATACATACATACATACATACATACGTACATACATACATACATACATACATACATACATACATACATACATCCATACATACATACATACATACATACATACATACATACATACATACATATATACATACATACATACATAGAAATTAAGGAAAGTTAAGATCGACGAAAACACCGTTGCCAGTTGCAAAATGTTTTCAAACCAACAAAAATCTAAGCTATATTCAGAGACACCTCTAAAACGTGCCCAAACAGCAATATATATGCAGAGCCGTTGCATTGATAGCAACTTATCTGTATAGTCTTGTACAGCCAGTTGAAAAGTCCGGAGAGATGAGGAGGGTGACGCTAATCCTCTATGTGATGAAACAGTGTCGTTAAACAGCAACTAATCACGTGTCATTCAATATAGTTAAACAGTACTTTAGAAAGTGATAAGTTCAGTCAATTGATATCAAATTTTTCTTAAACGTGTCCTTCAAGATTTGACCTAGGTATGAAATTTGGAAGGATGTCAATATCAAAATACTTATTTTTCCATTTTGTTCTTGATCAATCTAAATAGCAATCCTTGCTAAATTAATACTAAAACATGATAACTAAAATTCTTCAATGGCTGTTGAAAATATAATCTTATTTAAAAGAATCAATCTGGTTTTCGAAAATATAGAAAAAGTAAAAAGTAAGTATATTCTTTATTACACCATTAGCAAACGCACAATGGGACAGAAGCTAGAAGCATTGATTGTAAAACATTGAAGTAATAATAAATCTTAATAAAAATGATAAAATAAGTAATTAAAAAAGCAAGTGTTTTCTTATCATTTATGCAGTAATCTAGCAATGTAACCCTTCCCCGTCAAAGGATCACATCGTGGTATCTCGCGATTATGCCGGCGAGGTGGAAGATAATATCCGGTAGATCGTATCGGAGGGAGCAAATAATGGAGGACATGAAGTACAAATGATTAAATTTTTAAACTTCGTTATATTATTCTTTAAAAACTTTAAACTAAAAGAACACATTTTAGACATTTTATTGACTTTGAAGGAGTTTATGATATGTTGCATGTCCCTACGCATAGAATCTCTAGCATATGACGTGAGGAGCGTCGATAATCCGTGCCGTACTCTCTCTGATTTAAAAGAAATCGACTCTCGAAGGAAGTTTTATCTACCGGTACTCGAACTTATTTTATTGGTCTCTGTGCTTACCGACCAGTTGTGTGGCCCTCTAAACGGGAGTGTCTATCCCCAAAATGACCTACTGATCTGTGAGCCTAGAGACGAGGACAAAGTGGACGGACTCTACAGTGTTCTCGTTCTAAATGCCCGCTTCCTGACCAAAACAGATGCCTTCGACCACCTCCACGCTGACCTACTCGGATATAGCCTAGATGTAACAATTATATCTGAGCCCTCCTAAAGTCAAAACTGTCTAACCTTCATCACCCGCAGACTACCGACCTATCTCCGTTCTCTCAGTATACTATCCCAGCTACCTGAACGTATAGTTGTCCGCACCTATGCATACCCATGTTTCACTAAGATGCACCTTCAGACGTCCCTCGAAAATCAGTTTGCTTTCTGTCCTACCGACTCGACTACTGTAGAGCACTAGTGTCCTTTTTTAAAATAATATCACCGATCTCCTCAAAGTAACGAGGCTGTGGTAATATCATTTAATGATATTCCCACAGGTGTGGATGGTGTAAACATGTCCCCCTTTGCCGATGATGGTGCTTTTTATTTAGGGCATTGAAATATTAAAACATTACAAAATAAAATTCCAAATCTAATCAATTTAGTACAAAATTAGTGTAATAACAGTTTTAAAAAAATCTTTTCATAAAATGACTGCAGTCCTTTTTTCTAGTGAAATAATACAGAAACGCTCATTCGCTCTTACTTATAAGACAAATAACAAATTTAAAAGAGGTGTGGAATTTTTGAATATCACCGTTCATATTGAGCAACACAGGACGATGAATGGATTCAGAGTTTAATGACATCTTATGGCAAGAAAGGCCGTTGACATCGACAGAAATTGTTCATATAATAATGCCGGTCTCCTACGTGAACAACACTCTCTGTAATCTTGTATTCTCTCCGGTAACGTCTCTTCCTCTTTTACCTTTCTTAAAACTTGCTTTTTCTCTCGGGGTCTTTCGCACTGGGAGCGCTTCTGAATGGCCCTCCCGATAGAAGCGCTTTATAAATATCCAAATACAATACAATACAACACAATACAATACAATACAATACAATACAATACAATATAATACAATACAATCCTTTTATGATTAAAGCTGGTTATCTTCCTGTGGACTACCCTAGATTCGAACAATTGATCCGTACTGCTGATTCTAAACTTTTCACGACCGTCCTTACATGTCCTACACATGTGCTGTTACCTCCTGTTAAGCATAGGGGTTATACTTTGCGACCCCGTGTTCATAATCGGGTTCTCCCGACTGCTGACAGTCTAGCTCGTAAATCTTTCATAATTAGGATGATTTTCACCGGAATATAGGCCATAGTACTTTAATCTGGACGTGATATATATATATGTGGTAACCAAAATGCGGTTAGCAGTTGGATTAATAAAGGATATACTTACTTACTTACTTACTTACTTACTTCTTAACGGCATGTGTTTGACGACCGAAATATTTCCCACTGGTCTTGGGATATCGGGTCGGGATTGGGACTGGCTCTACCAGAGAACTGACATGTATGATTGAATCAAACAGTTTAATGACATATCTAATAGCCTCAAAGGAGAATAAGAACGGTGAGAACTGTCCAAAAATAATAATGCCGACGTTGACGACATTTAGACACCTTTGAAACGCTGTCAACCGAATCTATAATAATTCAATCACCGTCACCTACCGTAACCTCTTGAAACGATGTCTTCGTTGCTAAGTTGATTTCACGATGTGAACTTTACTCACTAAGCTTATACCAATAGTTTGTGTAATGAAACAAGTAATTTACATAGCGCATTTAAACCACTTCCAAGAATCGCCGTTTGTCTGGCTATCCAACGGATCTTAACAATTGCTACGTTAGGTCACCAGAAATTGTGTGTTGAGCACAATTGAAACAGTATATTCAGTAGGCCGTTTTCATTGTTACAAACTCGGTTATGATGAGTATACTGACGGTTGGAAGATTAGGCCGCCAGGAAGACTATTGGCCACCAACTCTCGTATGCCGAGGTTAAGAAAAATGAAGTCGCTAACATTTATTGCCCATGTCTTAAGGGATTGCTTCTCTTTTGATTCAAGGGTTTAACGACATGTTTATATGTAATAAAACTGTGAAATCTGGCCAACCACAATACTTAAAATCAGGTCTTATTCACCAGACCTATAATTATTCAACGAGGTCATCTCATTATCCATTATCTATGTCTGGTCATACCTAAAGCAAAAACTGTTTTTGGTGAACGAGCTTTTTTAGTTACTGGACCTAAATTTTGGATATATATATATATATATATATATATATATATATATATATATATATATATATATATATATATCTGTGTCTCTGTGTCTCTGTCTCTCTTTCTCTGTCTGTCTGTCTGTCTGTCAGTGTGTCTCTGTCTCTCTATCTGTCACTCTGTCTCTCTGTCCCTCTCTGTCTCTCTCTATCTCTCTGTCTCTCTCTCTCTGTCTCTGTCTGTCTCTGTCTGTCTGTCTGTCTGTCTGTCTGTCTGTCTGTCTGTCTGTCTGTCTGTCTGTCTCTTTCTCTGTGTGTGTGTCTGTGCGCTTGCTCAGTCGCTTGTGTCATTTCGTTCTCAACTTAAAATGTATCATTTTCAAAATGCTTATCCACCATAGGGTGCCTCTCTGTCTTACCGGCTGATCTTCTGGATAATGACCTGATTTCGCCTTGATTTTGGTGTGCCAACGGTTGATGCCTTGTGCATTAGACATTCGCCCAAGAGAAGTTACTAATCACAATTGCAATGTTTTGACGTCCGTAGACAACAGTTTTCCACACAATCACGTTTCAACCATTTCAATTTTATACTTCGTATACTTATTGGGCGAATAAAACGCTTAAAAGAGGCGTATAAGTGACTTCTCTTCATTTCCTCGAAATACTTTGCATATAGGATATTGACCTGATCATGGCTTGGTTTTGGGATGGGTCGGGTATGGGGAGGGGTTATGGGAGGGGTAGAGTTATGGTAACACTCATGGCCAGGAGAGCAGCAGGAAAGCAGCAGTACGCGGTTCGATTCCCGCAAACCCCCTCGGGCGGCGGGCGACTTGCATGGCTGCCACAACGTGTGTTTAGTTAAGATAATTAGTTAAGATAATTGTACTGCCATGTCTCAATGTAATCTTACTGTGTTTGTCGGTTTAAATTAATAATGAAAAAGATTATTATTATTTTATTATTGTTGTTGTTGTTGCTGTAGTGCCATCTGTTGATGCGTTTTGCAGTGGACACCGTTGAAAACAGAAGTTAGTAAGAGAGGTAAATAGCTAAAATTTATATAGCATTGGTAAGAACCATTTAAAGGTGTCTTAATAGATCGTATATTATTCAACAGTGTAAGAACATCACTTGTGATAATATCAAAACTCGTTGACGTAAAAAACAAACATTTCTGTGCATTTTTCACGCCAATACGCTTTGCTATTTACCTTACGATCGAACGAATACCAAGTTAAACAAAGGCCGTTGACAACATTTCTGTGATTTTGGTAATTTCTTTATAGTGTTTAGTTATATTTATTGCTTACCAGTGTCACGAGCGGTCAGTGTAGAGTTCAGAGGTATAGAAAGTAGTTGTTTTTATTGTTTAACGACATCTTATGGCTTTTAAAGTCGATGACGTCGCGCTCACCTTATTCTGGCAACACGAATTACTTGAGTCAGCAAGTGGAAAAAATATCCAAATGACGAATAAATAATCAGCTTACAGAACGTTATTGAGGTGTCTCAATAGAGGTTTTATTTTCGAGATTTTACCGACATCTTGTGGTTAACAGGATCTGATCTTTCTAATTGTCATGGTCATATTGCATCACGTTTTCGATTTGAACATTTATGTAACGTATTGCTCTCGGGATAATTGCGTATTATCTACAGAGAAAGTTCGGAATTCATCAGAATGGAGACTATAGTATACGCGTTATTTCTCCAGATATAAAAAAGAGGATGGGTGTATGTATCCAGACATTAACGACATCTTTTGGCAACAAAAGCCGTTGATGTCGACGGAAAGTAGAATCAACAGTTCTGACTACAGAAGGCATAAAATGTCAGCGTAAATTCAGTCGGACACGAATTTTGTTATTGTCTGTTTTCATTGTTATAATTATAAGGTGCTAGTGTCATGAACCGCGAGGAAATCCTTTACTCAAAATTGCTCTGCTCTTCAGAGCTATACTGAGCTTGCAAGCATGAGAAATGCATCACAACGTTAACAATGATGCGATGACGACGTCGACGACGACAACAACGATGATGATGACGACGACGATGATGATAATGATGATGATGATTATGATGATGATGATGATGATGATGATGATGATGATGATGATGATGATGATGATGATGATGATGATGATGATGATGATGATGACGATGATGATGATGATGACGATGACGACGACGACGACGACGACGACGATGATGATGATGATGATGATGATGATGATGATGATGATGATGATGATGATGATGATGATGATGATGATGATGATGATGATGATGATGATGATAACAATACTATTATAATAATAATAATCATAATAAGGAAGCGCGTTTTCTGGGAGATGAAACTTTTTTAGTCCAAACATGAGTTTTTTGGTTCCTGAGGCATTATTTCTACTTCGGCTAAAAATTAAACAATAATAATAAATAGTCCTTAGATAACATTAGATTTGACTAGATAAAACTGCATTTAGATTTGATTGAAGCCGTGCATTATAAAACACCCCAATAACAATCTCAGATGTTTATATAAAACCTTCACACCTTCCATGGATAATTAATGGATCACATCAGAACTGCTACGCAATTCTCGAACGGTGAACACTGTTTAAAAATATTTTCTGTCGACGTCAATTGCCTTTGCTCCCGTAACATGTCGTTAAACTTTGCATCCATACAGCCGCCCGTCCGTCTATCCATGCATCCATTTCGCATTGATCAGCTTCTAAAGCGCCAGGTCCGATTCGAAGAATTGTTGGTTCAACTTATAAGGTTTCAAGGTAGGTTAAAAACATCTAAGTCGGAAGTATAGCGCACCTGAATCGGGAAGAAAGTCCACGTGGAGGTCCACAAAGGCCTCGAGCCCTTAGGTTCCAGGAGCTAGATCAAGAATCGATACAAATATTCGGAGTCGGGGATAAGGTAATGGAAGCCTGTTGTGTGGGCGACAACGAATCCTAATATCCTAATGTCCTTCCCGCTTCACTCTCGGTCTTCTTTTCTTTACCACATACGCTTGACGCCCACATTAATTCCACTAGTTTAGGGATATCGGGTCGGGACATGGACTGGCTCCACCAGAGTACCGGCATGTGTGGTTGGATCAGACAATTTAATGTCATCTTTTATGGAAGCAAAGGAAAATACAAACGGCGAGAACTGTTAAATATAATTTGTGCCAACGTAAACGGCCTTTAGATACCTTTAAGACGTTGTCAACAGAGCCTATAATAAGTCTGCAATTATCGCCATTAGCAGTAACTTCTGCAAAAAAACTTTTTTAAATTGACATCACGATGTGAACTTTATTCGGTGTACCAATATTTTTGTAATGGAACAAGTAATTTATATAGCGCCTCTATCAATTCCACAAATCGCCAGTTGTCTGGCTAAGCGTTTGTGCATCATTTAGCAGCACCACAACAATCCCGAAGAGACAGCCCTAGATATCGAGCCTTATCGACTTCATTTTAAAGCCTCGGGATATGACGACTGAAGGCCATTCCTCTTTCTCGTCGCCTCCACAATCTCCCAATGGACATCGATCTCTGAACAACCCTTCTGATACGACGCAGCGCTTGTGAATAACCTGGTGCTTTGCGCTTAGCGATAAAGCAGCGCTTTGGAAATAAGAGGTTTGCGATTACGATTACATGTGTTAGGACATTATTCGTTGTAAGGAAATTCTAGATTTTTGGTTTTGTTTGTCGACACGACAATGGATTAATCATTTCCTTTAGAGACTAAATTAATCTAGGAAGTCAACGGCCATGGCAGCCCTTAGATGTCCTTAAACTTTTGCAAAAAAAAAATTAATGTAATCTAATTCTGGGTTGTATTATGTCATACGAACGGTTCCAAGTGTTTGAAATGATTTTGCCGACGTCAACTGATTTTGTTGCCATAAGACGTCGTTAAACTCTCGATCCATCCCTCCAGCAGGTTGATTAAAGCGCTCTCTCTAAACACCTTTAAAACGTTACTAACTAATACTATATAGTCAAAGGAACTGCGGCAAAGTTAATACCTGGCTCTCAATTTGCGCAATGTAAAGTGAGGTAGCCATAAGATGTCGTTGGACAATAGAAACCGCCAAACGTTGGAATGACCTGCTAGTAGGACACGGTAGCCGATTAGTTAGAGTGGAAACCTGGAAAGTTGGAAACAACTACTATCAGCTGGTTAGAGCGATGGGCCTGTAACGCAGTGGGTATAAACTCAAGCCTCCTTCTTTGAGACGGTTACTGAGTCTGGCTTATGTTTGAAGTGTTTTACGTTCTTATTTTGGAAGTGTATCTTTCCAATTTGTACATTGTGCAAATAGCAAAAGAAACAATTTAGCGTTTATTTTTGTTAGTTGCTATTTAACGACTGTGTGTCAAAACAAAGATGATTGGCATCGCCCTCCTCCTTTATCCAGGCTTAGGACTAGCACCAGCAAAAATCGGGTAGTGGGCCTATTTGCAGAGTTATTATTTCTTTTCTGTAGGCACGAAGATCCGCCTGACACAGATTTGTTATTCAACATCTGGTTTGTGCTTTCAATGGTGTAAATTATTGTGTCTTGTATATATGAAGTCAATTTCCACGTTTTAAAGGTGTAAAAGCGACATCGTGTAATCCAGTCTGTTGTGACATCTATATATGTTACAGGCAATTCGTAAAACCAGGGATTTAGTAAAATGCCTGAAATTTTTAGGTAATTTGTAAAATCCCTGATTCACTCAGGCACTTTACAAAATCCCTGAAAAAAACCAGGGATTTTGTAAAATCCCTGATATCAGACGACGAAAATTTGACAGATTGCCTGAAATGAAAATGACGAACATAATCGAAGTTTATTATGCAAACAAACCCTATTTTCAAAGGTTTATCATTTTTAGATGGTATTTTATTTAAAGTTCAGCTCTCAAGTTGTAAAACCAGGGATTTTGTAAAATGCCTGAAAGTTTATTATGCACACAAACCTAATTTTTAAAGGATTAACATTTGTACATGGTATGACCATATATTTTAAGTTAAGTTCTCAAAAGCAGTTTTTCTGTTTTCACACGACATACTAGAATGACATCGACTGTTACACTTGACTTATTAATTGTTAATTGACAGATTCATGAGAAAGTGAAGTTGTCGAGCCAGATTAACAATCCGGTGTTAATCCGGCTCGACAACTTCACTTTCCCTTTGAAAAATTTGTAGGCCTACCTATTTGTCTTGCAGCGTCCAGCGAACTTTGAAGTTGCAGGATAATTGAAGCTATTGATACCTCACAAATTAATTAACAATAGGCCTACCGCTCGACAACTTCACCTTTCCTTTAAAAATTTGTACCTATTTGTCTCGCAGCGCCCAGTGAACTTTGATTATCTATTTCAGTGTATCGCAAACTGTGTGCCGCGGCACACTAGTGTGCCGTATGAGATTTCAGGTGTGCCGCGAGAGAAACCTGCGCATCAGACACCGGTGCAATAGAAGCTGCTAATTACAGATGCTCTCTATGAACACTTGAAAAGGTTCTTTTCCGTTGGGGTTGGGCTGGGAGCGCAGTAGCTTACCTGGAGAGGCGCTATATAAATTATCTGAATGAATCTGTATATGCTTTATTGATTGCTGAAATTTTTCAGTTGGAAATTATACGCTATCGTTCTTGAACGTAACGAGATTCAACTGCAATTCGTTTGCTGGAGATGGGACTGGAGAATATTATTGTCCTGGCTTCTGCTCGCCCCTGCGCATACAGCAGTTACAATGTGATGCCACAAGATGTCGTTAAACTGTGACTCCACAGAAGCCGAATAGTTATAACGCTCACCTTAAACACCTTTAAAATACGAAGCACCAATGCTTTATACGAAAATGAGCCACTTTTCAGAGGGTTAGGGCGCTCTCCAAAAACACCCGTAAAACGTTGTCACTCAATGCTATTTAGGATTGAGAATCCGTCAAAAGGTGTTGCAATCTTACTCAACACTGAAAGCTAACAAGCCTACTTCTGTATCCAATTGGTTACAATGCTTTATTTTAGACACATTTAAAACCTTTCCCATGTCATCGTGGGACCAGATTGTGGCTCCGATATTGTAACAGGATATGCATATCATGTTTGTTATGGAATAGTGTCGTTAACGGTAACTAACCAACCGAATCGATGGAACCCTCGGCCTCATGTAACGGTACGGGTGGTACAGATGGTACGGGTTCGAGCCTCCTCCCCTCTGACTTTGTCGGGACATTCACTCACAATTTCGGAGTATGCTCAGCGTCCTCAGTTGATGCTTGATCAATATAGAGTATAGAGGGCTTAGTTATTGCATAGTACTAATGTCTTTATTAATTTAGATACCATTAGAACGGCGTTAGACGAGGCTATATAAGGAAGGGGCACGGTTGGAGAAAAACTGAATTTCATCATATTATACAGGCGGAGTTATGCAATTTCATTGAATGGAAATGAATTATAGATAATACAGGTAGAACATTTTAAAAGGTGGTGAATGCAGTTGCACCACAATTACTCAAACGACATCTTCTGACTGCCAAGGCAATTGACATCGACAGGAAACAGTTTTTATATCAGTTCTCACCTTTATATGGGATTATAATGCAGCCAAGAGGTACCAGTATATATGGAATGATCTCTACTGTTAGAAACTGACATCTTTTGGCATCACATTTTAACTGCTGCATGTATAAAACGACTTAATGGTTTTCCAATGCTGCTTTATTTATGTCAAATTTATTACCCAAAATTTTAGTTTCAAATTTAAACTGAAAATTTGGATTCCCCTTATTCGAAGACAAAACTCTCCACATTTATTTTGAAGTTTTGAGGCTGCTCCTTTGGGACTCCACAACATAATCTAAGCGCCTCAGCTTGTATATAGGAAAGTTTAACTAGCTACGATTTGCAGGATGAAGAGTAAACGACATCACCGTAATTTAAAATAGACCTGTTTAATGCACTTTATATGTTTAATGCTATATATATATATATATATATATATATATATATATATATATATATATATATATATATATATATATATATGCTTAGAAGATTTCTTGAAAGCTCCCCAACTATAATTATCACTGAGATAATAGTTGGGGAGATTTAACCTTTATTGCAAGTTTCAATTATATAATCAATATGTGGTTTCCAACTCAATTTACTATCAAAAATTACTCACAAGAATTTTACCTGGTCATTCTTAATAGCAATCTTTGATAAATCAAAGTAATGGAAACAATGGTAACTAAACATCTTAAGTGGTTTTCAGGAAAATATAATCTTGTTTAAAAATCAATCTGATTTTCGAAAACAGAGAAGCACAAATGGCTAAATTCTTAAACTTCATGATATTACTGTTAGAAAAACTTTAAAATAAGGAACATGTCTTAGCCATTTTTATTGACTTTGAAAGAGCATGTGATATGTTGCATGTCCCTACCATTTTAAACAAATCTCAGGAATTGGGAATAGTTGTTAATATATTTAACTGAGTTCAAAACTATGTTTCAAATAGAACTTTTCAAGTTAGAGTTGGGTGATAAATTTGTACAACAGAATGGTGCTCCTCAGGGTTCAGTGATATCTCCTTTTATTCCAATTAATGATAGATGATATTCTCACAGGTGTGGATGGCGTAGACATGTCCATTTTTGCTGATGATAGTGCTGTTTTTTTATGTCACAGAAATATTAAAATATTGAAAATTAGAATTCATTTGCTGATCAATTTAATACAAAATTGGTGAAATAAAAATGATTATGAAACATCTTAGACGACTGGATGGAATTTTTGGGTACAACGTCGGGTCTACGCGTCTGTTTGTTCTTATATGGGGAATATCTAGCTTAAAAGAGGTGTGAATTATTTTGAAGAGTTTTCAGCGTTCTTTTGGCATAACACAGCATTCTAGTGCTGTTGTCATCGAAATGGTCAAGTCAAACTCTACTGGTTTTGATCAGCTTCTAGAGCGTCAGGCCAGAATCGAAGAATTGTTAGATGAACCAATGGGGTGTCAAGGAAGGGTAAAACCTTTTCAGTCTGCAGATGTGAAGCACCTTTATTGGCGAGGAAGCAGTTGCGGCGCTAAACCAGGGCGAGCCACGGCAAATGCCCTGGTAAAAATGCCTTTGCCCTGCCAGAATTTTTGCCATGCCCAGAATTTGTTCGGAGCATAAATCGCCCCCTGCACTGGTTACTCGTATGACAGCCCTGGTTATGCCCCGGTTATAAAAAAAAATGTCTGGCGCCGCCACTGCGAGGAAGTACAAGCGGATAGATCCAGAACTACACAAATACTCGATGCTCGGAGTCGAGGATAAGAAGGGGGAAGCATGTTATGCGGGCGTCATCGAATCCTAAAATCAACCTAATGCCCTTCCCAATTCACGCTTTGCCTCCTTTTCTTAACCGCACACGCTTGAAGAATGCATTATTTCCCACTAGTGCACGGATATCGGGTCGGGATTGGGACTGGCCCTACCAGAGTACTACGGGCGTGTGTGATTGGATCAAACAGGTTAATTACATATCTTAAGGCAACAAAAGAAAATACGAACGGTGAGAAATGTTGAAAATAATTTATGCCTACGTGAACGGCCTTTAGACACCTTTAAAATGCTAAACCCGAGTCTATAATTATTCCATGCGCGCCAATGCCAATAACTTATGGCTCTTTGTCATCTAAAGTTGATTACACGATATGACCTTAACTCAGTATACCAATTATTTTAGTGAAACAAGAAGGTTTATATAGCACCTTTCACCATTTCCACAAATCGCCGTTTGCTGGCTTTCCAACTGATCTTAACAATCATTATTGCTACCCTAGGTCATTAGAAAATATGTGTTGAATAGGATCAATTGAAACAGCTTTTCTCATTGCTACAAACTCGGTTATGATGAGTACACTGACGGTTGGAATATAAGGCGGTGAGGGAGACTATTGACCATCCGCAACCGTATGCCGAGGTTAAGAAAAATGAAGTCGCAAACACTGCATACCAATGGCTGCCTCTAAGTCTCAAGGGATTGCTTCTCTCTTGAGTCAAGGGTTTAATGACATGTGATGGCATCAAAAGTCGTTGATGTCGGTAGAAAACTGTTTTCAACAGTTCTTACAAATCAACAATTGCATTGTTGTTCCAAAAGTTTAACGACATCTTATGGCTGCTATGACCGTTGGCATCTTTAAAAAAATTATTTGTGTATCATTTCATTTCCTTGTTTGCAGATGATTTGTCCCAGGTCATCATTAGTTTGCAGGCGTAATTGCGTATATTTCAGATGCTGTAGCTTTAGTTTCTTGGGGTTAGGAGAGACAAAATCAGTCGAAAGAAATTCTGTTATCCGTCAGGTAGTTAAGGCGTCGACGTCTCTTTTATCTTCTTAATTTCAATTCAGTTTCTATTATTATTTCCACACTTTAATAGCATCTAATGACTGCAGCATCACTCTAATTTCGATAGACAAAAACTACTTCATTTTTTAGACTTCTTGTAGGCGTACTTATTTGGCGAATAGAACTCTTAAAAAAGGTGTGTAAGTGACTGCTGTCTATTTTAGATTTCTGTTATTTGTAGGGCGAATGCGTAATTATGAATCGTAATCGTAAACTCCAAAGCTCTAAAGCGCTACTCTAAAGTTAAGCGCGGGGCACCAGTTTATTTACGAGCGCTGAAAAGTGTTGCAACGGACTACTCATATAGTTTCTATGTTAACGGTGCTTTGTAATAATGAAGATAAGTACCGTCGACAAATCGCCATTCTCTTTGATCTACGTTTTGCACTAGCAACACAGGGCAAGGCAGTGGCTGAGTTTTAGGAATGTAACATTCAAAGAGGTTTGTTATTGATTGTGCAATCTATTAGCAGATATAAATATGTTTCAAATTGGTTTATTCATGGGCGTCCGCAGGAATGTTTCTAGGGGGGAGCCGGGGAGGGCGGGGAGAAATTTTTATAGAAAGGAATAAATGACGTTTTTGCATGGAGAAGCTTTTCATGAACACAGAAAACGAGACAATTTTCAAAATCCAGGGGTGGGGAAATGCCTCCTCTCTTTCTCCCTCCGCGCGCCCATGGGTTTATTCATGTTGCCCTATCATTGCAGGCTTTTACCTATAGGCCTACGACTGATGGCTATTTTCGTCAGAGAAATGCTGTACACAATCATTACACTAGAACTTTGTCAACCACTGCAATTAATAATAGGAGAGAAAATTTGTTTACACCTTTTTTGTATTATTACTGAAAGTAGAGCAGCAGAAGAAAAAGAATAGTCCATTAAACACCTCTGTTAAGTTTTATAATCATAATATAAATATATGAAAAGTAGGACCAACACCTATCATTTTTGCTAAAATAATTTCTGTGGATGTCACAAGTTTTTTTTTGCTATAAGATGTCGTTAAACTCTGGATCCTTATCCTCAAGACCTATCATTCTGTTGTGTGAAAATAATATTGCACTGTGTAACGCTACGATGGAAACCATACAAACTACACCATAGCTAGTCTGTGCCAATGGTACCAGATACTGCTAGTCGCTAGCGTGGAGAAAGGAGGATGGCGACGATATTCATCTTTGTTAGGACACAGAGTAGTTAAACAGCAACTAACAAAACAAGCCACTGACGTCGATAAGAATCAAATTCTGTACACTTGTCACTTAGAAATTGCCGGGGAAATTGGTTTTCACTATTTAACGACGACCTGTCGTGTCAAACTTGATTTTCTTCGCCCTCCGCCTTTTCCAGGCTAGGGACTGGCACCACTGGAAAGAGGCGCTGGCGGAGTTATCGTTTCTTTACGATAGGCAGGATGATCTGCCTGACAAAGATTACTCTTACTTTGATTAGACCTCAGAGTGGCAATTCTTCAATACCTTCGTTTATATAAAATCACTGAGCCGCGTTTTTAAGGTGTCTAAATGCCTAATCCAGTTTTCAAATTGCGTTGACAAGCTGTCGAGAGAAATGGATCCAACAGTTTAACGACATCTTGTGGCATCATAAGCGTTAACGTCGATAGAAAAATTGTCTTGAATATATTTCAACTTTCGTATCGTAGGATACAGCCTGTCTAGATTATTATGCAAACGATGTATGATTATGTAAATGGCAAATTAAACTTTCTAGACTGTTAAGTGTTCCCGCCACCTTTACTTTGATTATCAAGAGGGTTCCGCGTCAGGAGAGGGGTCAGACAGGGATGTGTGATCTCCCCCAATCTATTTAACATTATGGCGGAGGTGATCATGAGGGAGGTGCTGGATGGATGGGAGGGAGGGGTGCAGATAGGTGGTAGGAAAATTACGAACTTAAGGTATGCTGATGATATTGTACTCCTGGCAGGATCAGAACTGGAACTACAGAAGTTAGTCACTCGAATGGAGCAAGTGGGGGAGAAAAAGGGATTACTGATAAATATGGACAAAACAAAGGTGATGACGCTAAAAGGCAGAACATGCAACATACAGGCTGGAGGAAATAAACTGGAACAGGTTGATGTTTTTCGGTATCTGGGATCGCTGGTAACTGAAGATGCAGAATGCACCAGAGATATAAGAGAGAAACTGGCAAGGGGACTGAGCACAGGGGCAGCACTGAGGCAAATATGGAGGAGTCACAGCATAAAACTGGCTACTAAGTTACGACTCATGAAGGCCCTTGTCTGGCCAGTGGCAACATATGGTTGTGAAAGCTGGACTATAAAGAAAAGAGACGAAGAAAGAATAGAAGCATTCGAAATGAAATGCTTGAGACAGATTCTGAGAGTATCGTGGACGGAAAAAAGAACAAATGAATGGGTACTGGAGAAGATAGGAACAGAAAGAAGCTTGTTTAACTCGATCAAACGAAGGAAGCTTTCTTAATTTGGACACCTGATGAGGAAGAAGGGAGACTGCCTGGAAAAGGAGATAGTGCAGGGTACAGTACCAGGGGCAAGAGCACAAGGGAGACCGAGGATGGGATGGCTCACCAACATCAGAACTTGGATGGATTTATCGTTCAATCAAGTGTTGTCGGAGACGGAGGACAGGAGATGGAGGAAACTTGTCCATGAAGCGACCAACCCTCGGATTGAGGAAGGTTGAAGACAAGACTGTTAAGTAAAATAGCGTTCATGATTATTATGCTACAGATGTTTTTATAAATAAACTTTTTATTGCACTGTTAAGCACCACTTCATTGGTCTGATACAGTTTGTGTAGTTAGGCGACCATGACAGCGGTACGGTTTCGTTCCTTTGGGTTTTCCTTTTGTCACTGATCGCAATGTAACTTAAGTTCGTGTTACCATGTAAACTGTGTAATTGTTCAAAGATTGGTGAACAATAAAAGAATTTGATTTGATTTGATTTGATTTGATTCCCAACAAAGCTTGAAGGCAGTGGACACGGGATAATGCAGTGCAGATGTTGGACTCCTCTAAAACAAATCCACATGACACTATTTATTCATAAATTGCGTAAATTCCTTTTCAACTCGGCTACTATCCTTAGTGCCAATAGTGCCAGGTAGTGCCAGTCCCAAGACTGAAAAAAACGAGGAGAGCGACGCAAACACCAGGCTTTTCCGGTGTTTGGGACACTCACTTTGTTGATACCTTGTGCATTAGACACCTGAGAAATAGAAGTTACTACTTACAATGCTCTTTATCAACACTTGAAAACTGTTCTTGTCCGTTGAGGTTGGACTGGGAGCGCAGTGGTTATCATGGAAAAGCGCTATATAAATTATCTGAATGAATCTGTGCATGCTTCATTGAATATTGCAATTTTTTGCAAATGCGAAGGTAAGCTATCCTTCCAAAGGATATCAAGATTGAGCTATAATTCGGTTGCGGGAGATGGAACTGGAGAACATCCTGACTTCTGCTCGCCTCTTCGTAAGAATAACTGGCAATAAACTAATTACCTAATCTAAATAGATCTAGAAACTTCAATTACGTCATTGTCCGGATTCATAATGTCGGGAATCGATGTCGTAAATTGCGACTCCACAGTTAAGTAGCCGATTGATTATAGCACTGTCCTTAAACACCTGTAACAATGGAAACAAACGTTGCTATTTATAAAAGTGAGACACAGTCCCTGGGTTTAGAGTCCTTCTTAAACACCTCTAAAATGGAGTAAAAAATGCTATATAGGATTGAGAATCCGTACGTTACGTTGAATGTCTCTCCATCAATATTGACGGCCATTGTTGTCACAAGATTTCGTAAAACAATAAAAACTGAGCTGAATTCATAACATTATACAACTCGCTGGGGCTTGTTATAACTTCCACTCTGCCATTACTCGTACTCTGGCAGTACCAGTTCTAAGCTTTTACAAAGGAGAGAAATAAAGAAGAGAGGCGACGCTAATCCTATGTGCCCATGCTACAAGGAATGCTGCTAACTTAAGATCAGCCTATGCCAGAACTAACATCCGAAAATTCTCTTTGCCATGTAGGGGTCCCGTGATCTGGAATATGGTACCAATGTGCATTAAAGCTTGTCCAAATCTCAATATATTTAAATGCCACTTAAAACACTGGCTGTTGTCTGGAAAAGCTCCTGTTGAGATTTTACCTGGACCTAGCTTGGAATAAATAGCAATCGCCCCTCTGGTAAACACTACTCTGCTTGCGTGAAAGTACGTTTCTTGGTCGCACCACAATAGCTTAGCCTGATCGTCCTGGACCACTAGCTATTGCTCGTTCAAGGCAGACACAGTTTAACTATTAATTTGTAACTCGACTGCCATCAAGCTGTTACACCAGGAATAAGGGGACCCTGCTTAGCGGGACCATATCCCTTCTGGGTTCCCATTGTGTTCCATATCGTGTAACTATTTTTTTATTTAGAACATGTTTGCTAAAAAAATTACTTCTTTTCCACTGCTAAGGCAATATAACGACTCATGCCTGCTTAAAATTGCTTTCAGTTGATTACTTTGCTTATTGTTATCCTAAATTTGTTGATTGGATTGCCTGTTTAATTTGCATGTTCTTTTGATCAAGCTCTGTACTGAGCAAGCTGTATTACAGAATTGGACCAATAAACGTTATTATGTTATGCTATGATACAGATACAGCGTCGATAAACAGCACATAAGACTAATCGCTAGTAAATATAAATCGAGTTAATCAAGGTAAGGTCGACGTCAACGGTCCAGGCAGCCAAGAGACGTAGTTAAACACTGGAAGCTACTAGGCTACTATTGTATCTGATTGGCTATTTATAACTCTTGTTAGACACCTTTAAAACCTTTTCTACGTATGCTATATCAAAGTGGGACACGATTGTCGATTGGGTAATAGGAGGTAACGGTCGTGTTTGTCGCGGAACAGTGTCATTAAGCAGTAACTAACCACTGGAATGAATTTAGTCATCGGCCGCCTGTAACGAAGAGGATACGGGTTCGATCCTCATTCCATGAGATGGTTACTGTGTACGGAACTTGGAACAAGTTCTTAACTCGCAATATTTCTCAGCGCCATCGGTTACATAGTTGCGCTTAATAAACAATATTAATAGTGTGTGTGTGTTACGTTACACACCTTTAAAACGGAGTCAACTTATGCTTATAAGTGCGGAATATTGCGGTAATCCTTCATCTCTTGTCCCATATCGAGGAATCCTGCAGCTAGATTCCTACTTAACTGATCCATCATTTTACTCAACAAAGAGGTCAGCGGTACAATAGAACGGACAGGCCTTCCATCACCTTCCGTTTCTATCTCTAAGCAAGGACTGGAACGCTGAGGCATGGCTTTAAAGTTAATTCTCCATTAAACAACTACAAGAACGTGTATACACAAAACTTCAATTTATAAGTGATTAACAGAAATAATTGTCAATCTGACTTCTTAAACATTACATATATTTCTACAGACAACCTCACAAATCTAAGATTAACTTATAATTATATGCAATCAGACGTTTAATCGTAATTTCCCACAATTGTAAAAGGTCTTGGGACCTAGGCAATACAAACATAACTTTACGACTTGTGCAAACGTGTTTCGGGACTTATGCAATGCAAACGTTGTTTCTAAATTGCCTGAGGGGATTACGTTTAAAGGAATTCCACACTATAAACTCAACGATGCGATTAAGAGATAGATCCAAAGAGACTGACTCGCAAACAGAAGCACAGGGAAAATGCATATTTCCAGATGTAGACGCTTTGCAAGAGCGCTTAACGATCTAATCTTCTCATTAGCTCTATACGTAACTATCACCACTCTCAAGAGGCGCTATATAAATTCCATGATTGATTGATTGATTGATTTCACTTATTTATGTTCACAGAAATCTCAGTCGATAATCCTTTCGCAACTCCACGGGGCTACTCATACATCAGGACTGCAATACTTCGACAGGCTGCCGAATCAAGAGCGCTGTACTACATTCACAGGCTTGAACGACTTCAAGGCTGCGATCGGCGATCAATGCGATAAGCTTATATAGGCAGACGCCCAACGTTTAGGCGGGAACGGCTAGATATTGGCGCAAAACTGTTAAAGCTTGGAGCGTAAAGAAGCCAGCCTGTTGGCGGAAAGTATGAGTCACTCTACGACCCCCACATCTTCTCTACATGGTGTTTACAAGCAACAGGTATACGGGCGCTATACAAATTAAACAATATTCAACACAAATAGCAAATTCCATTTAGAGGCCTATCTAAATAAATCCACTTGTGAGGACTTCTAAAAATCTCGCAATATCATAAAAATTATGGAAAGTACCTCTGATTGTTTGGAACGCTTTATTTTAGACATATTAAAAACCTTTTCAACCTATGCTACATGTATATCATCGTGGGACACGATTGTCGATCGGGCAAAACCCCCATGCTGCCCGCATTCTGGCAGTGCAAGTCTCAAGCCTGGATGAAGGGGGGCGACGCTAATGAACTTGGTTATCACACGGTGCCGTTTAACTTAAACTTCTACTAATGAGGAGTAATGAGGTTAGCCAGAGGGTGTTGGGACATGATCAGATCTGACACGGTTTGGGCATGTAAAAAGAATAGACAACAAGAGATTACCAGAGAGGGCATTACATTGAGTCGAGGAAGACATGGATGGAAAACGTGATACAAGATCTTAAAGGAAAAAAAACATGGAGATGAGAATAACCCTGGCCTGGATACAGCATGGTTTTGGGGCACCAACTTATTCACGAGCGCTGCGTCGTCTCGGGGGTGGGGGGGTTGCCTAGAGATGTCAAGGAAAGATGCCAATCAGAAGTGAGGGCGACATTAATCACTTGCTATTAAACAGCGTCGTTAAACAGAAACTACTAGCAAGTTATAATATCGCTTTTTTGAGTTGCCAAAAATGAGCTATATTAAGCGTCCAGATACATACATACATACATACATACATACATACATACATACATACATACATACATACATACATACATACATACATACATACATGGATGTGAAATGGATGTTTAATTTAGAGTCATTCGGGTACATTACATACATTCTGTGATTGCTACACACTAGGGCGAACTTTGTACATCGTTATTATAATTAAGATTGTTACTCGTCATGCATTGATTCATGGATATAATGTGTACGAACTGCTCTGACCTGATGCGATTTTGGTCATCGTTAGACCGTCAAGGTTGTTATGGAGGTAACGCGAGCACTTGTTCAGTCTGGACTATTAGGATGCGAGGTGTATCTCGATTGCACTGGCATAATTTCTTCCTTCTGTTTTTGCACCTTTCGGCTTTTATTCTCTATTTCTTAGTTAATTCAAATTTGTTCAGATTTCTATTAATTTGTTCAGATTTTTGTTTATTATCCGACTTTAGTTGAGTAACTAGGTAGAAGTGACCTGTTTAGGATACTAGATCCAGATTTTGAATGCGGGTGTTGATGTGATTGGGCTCGAGCGATCTGTTGGGTGTTCCTTATCTGTTTTATTTTTTCTTCTCTTCTTTCTTTCTTTTTAGGATGTACTAGCATTTGCTCATCCTCTCGCTGAACTCTACATGACTTACTTCCTTACTTTGCCAAATATCTATCTTCAGTTATGGGAGCGGCTGCGCGCCTCTAAGTGCTGAATTAGTCATTGACTTAATCCTATCTGGCCCACGATGCGGCGTGTGCTCCACGACCACGTTTACAACCGTTCAACAATTTATGTGTTCTGTCTGTAATGAGGTGTTTCATCTACACTGTAGCCCAAATTTGAAACAATCGTTAAAGGAAAGGGTATCATGGGTTTGTCCCAATTGTGTTACTAAATCTAGCTCCGAGTCGGATGATGAGCGGGAGGGAGTCTGTCAGGAGGGTATCTCAGTCCCTGTGGATGATGTAGTACGAGGAATTTTTAATGTACCAGAACTAGAGGTTTTCACGCAAGTGTCCGAATCTAACTCCATTTTAGATAATTTAAATGCTGACCCGGACGAAAATTATTTCAAAAACCCCACGTGGTCTAGTAGCTATGCTGATCCTGCGTCTCTGGCTGAGCACTTAAATTCTGGAGGACCTCTGAGTAATCAGGGTCTTACGTTACTACACATTAATTGTAGAAGCATGGTCCATAAACTGCCCGAAATTTCAGATCTGGCGTTAACGCTGCAGACCTCGATAACGGCTCTAACAGAAACGTGGTTGGAATCTGACCTAGAAGACTCCATTCATGTTAAAGGGTACAACTTTATAGGTAAAGCGAGAAGTGGAGGAGGAGGAGGGGTGGGCCTGCTGATAAATGAAAATTTAAAATATCAGCCATATACACCCAAGGGTAGCTATATGAATCATAAAACGTATGAAAGTCTCTTTATTCGTGTTAATTTGAAAAAGGGCGCCCCTGTCGTGGGTGTAATCTACAGGCCGCCTGGAGAAAAGCTCAAGGAGTTTAATGAGGAAGTGGAGGAATTGTTAATGGGAATAAAAAGCAATGAAAAAGAGGTAATCCTGCTAGGAGACTTCAATATTGACCTCCTAAAAATAAATGAGCATAAGGACTCCAATTCATTTTATAATTGTCTAGCGTCTCATCATTACCTACCGACCATAACTAAACCTACAAGGATCACTTCGTCCACACGCACGTTGATAGATAATATTTACACTACTGCCTGGGCAAAGTTGCAAAAGGCGCATATTATCATTTCAGACATCTCGGACCATCTACCCGTCTGGTCTCGGTTCACGTTAGAGATTAATAAAAGCAAGGATAAGCAGTATAAGGAAACTACAATAGTCAATGAAACAGGCCTAAATCTGTTTAAAGTCCAACTTGAACAAGTTAATTGGGACCCAATCTCGAGGGCATGTGACCAAGACTGTCCAAATGAGGCGTACGATTTATTTATCGATAAATACACCCAGATCTATAATGAGGTCTTCCCGGTGAAAATGGAATCAAAAAATTCTAAGGTAAAATTCAAAAAGCCCTGGATGACCTCTGGGATCTTAAAGTCATGTAAGAGAAAAAATCTACTTTATGTAAGATTTTTAAAAACACCGAACCAACTAAATAAGAGGAAATTTATTGAATACAGAAACAAATTTAAAGGAATCAGAAGGAATGCTGAGCGTAATTATTATACGTCTGAGTTCTTTAAACATCAAAATGACCTAAAAGCAACCTGGAAGCTAATCAGATCCGCCTTGCAAACTGATGACAGGACAACAAAGGTAGTCACCCTGAAAATAAATGGAGTCTTAGTAGAAGATCCAGCAACGATTGCCAACAACTTTAACAGCTATTTCACTAGTATAGCCAGTGAGCTTGCATCTAAAATTCTTGAGTCCCCTACTTCCTTTGAAGAATACCTACCGCCATCTCGGTTGAAATCAATGGGGCTGACTTTAACCTCGCCGGAAGAACTTATAAAAATAAGTAGTATCTTGAAAAAAACCCATACTAAAGGTATAGATAATATAGATCCCTACATTGCCACCCCAACTCTAGCATGGATAGTTAAACCGTTAATGACTATTATTAACTGCTCACTAATTAATGGAATTGTTCCCAATAAGATCAAAATAGCTAAAGTAGTGCCAATATTTAAAAAAGGTGAAAAAGATAATCTAACTAATTACAGACCAATATCGGTACTTCCCTACTTTGCCAAATATTTTGAAAAAATCGTTTACGATAGGCTTAGTAGTTATATAAACACTAATGATTTAATCCATCACGCTCAACACGGTTTTCAAACAGGACACTCTACTTATATGGCCCTATTAGACATGGAGGACCGTATCTCGAAAGCAATTGATGAAAATGAATTTTCCGTTGGTATATTCATCGATCTAGCCAAGGCCTTCGATACGGTCGACCACTCCATTCTTCTAAAAAAATTAGAGCACTATGGTATTAGAGGCCCAATATTAAAATGGTTTATTAGTTATTTTCATAATAGAACTCAACAGGTAATGTGTAATGGAGTATTATCAGAGAGTCGCCGTATCATGTATGGGGTCCCTCAGGGCTCCAACCTTGGCCCCTTACTATTTTTACTATATATAAACGACCTGGCAAAAATATCTAATACACTTTACTTCATTTTATTTGCTGACGACACCAACATTTTTGTGGCGAACAAGTCCTGGCAAGCACTCATGGAAATTATTAACAGCGAGTTAAAACTCGTCAACAACTGGTTTACAGTAAACAAGCTAACTCTCAACATAGATAAGACGAACTTTATACTATTCAAATCCCACAGAAAAATTACAGCAACGGATCTGTCTCTGGAAATTGCAGGAGTCCCCATAGCACAAGTTGAATCTACAAAATTTCTGGGGGTAATTGTAGACAGACACCTGACTTGGAAAGAGCACATTAACTACGTAGCTAAAAAAAACGCGAAAAATATAGGAATAATTAACAGGATTTCGTATCTACTTCCCGAACCCATCAAGCTAAATCTATATTATGCATTAGTTTTCCCGTACCTTAACTATTGTAATATGGTTTGGGCCTCTAACTACGACTCCAGACTAACCAAATTGATTACCCTACAAAAGAAGGCGTTAAGAGTGATTGCAGGAGTACCGTTTGGCTCCCACACCAACCCAATCTTTAAAAGACTCAATATATTAGACATTAAACAAATCCGGACGGCCCAAATAGGTGAATTCCTCTTTCGATTCGAGCATAATCTTTTACCAGCAACATTTAAAGACTACTTCATAGCGGGGACGCAGATTCATACACATCGTACAAGGAATGCTGCTGCACTTCGACCCATTAAAGCACGCACAAATACCCGGGTATATAGCATAAAATTCTTTGGACCGAACCTTTGGAATGGGATACCTCCCATTGTGCGTCATTCTGCTAACGTCCATTTATTCAAAGCCCGACTGAGAGAGTTTTTGTTGAAGGACGATTGAACCACCCCATTCATTAGGACTACGACGGGTCTGGGGGGCACACGTCCGCATCTGGGCCCTAACTTAACCTACTTACTTTTTGTTTGTGAGTGGGATAGTTAAGTTTAGTTAAGCTTTTTCATATGCCTTATTTGTTTATTAATAACTCGCCTCCCTCCTAGGATTCTCCTGCTATTGGAATACTGGGATGTTACCTGTAACCTAGAAGGAAGCAACTCTAACCTCGACAGTCTCTTGGACATCGTAACGGAACCAAGTAGGTGTCCCCACTCAGCGGGATTTTCCTTCCCTTGGGGGTCACCTTTTGCGACCAGAGACGTGAATTCTTTGTGCTGTACCATTGCTTGTTGTTTGTACAAACGTTATTTGGAAGCAATAAAAATCTTTGAATTGAATTGAATTGAATACATACATACATACAAATTATGGGAAAGGTTTGATTGGCGTAAACACTGTTGGGAACCATAAAATGTCTTCAAACTAAAAAATATGAAACCATATTTAGAGACACCTTTTAAACGTAGATAAGTAATTATATATATAAAAACCTATAGCGCGAGTCATTGAATATGTTTCAATCAGCTTGAGAGAGTGATGAGTTCGGTAAATAGATAAAATTATTCTCAATTTTTCTCAATGGCGTCCTTCAAGAATTTACTTATGTATGAAGCCATGCTCTCTAAAATGTAGTCAAAGCATTTTCATATATACTTAAACTCACTTCTGATTGGCATCTTTCCTTGACATCTCTACTCAACCCCTCTGAGACGATGCAGTGCTCGTGAATAAGTTGGTGCCCCGCGCTCAGCTTTAGAGTAGCGTTTCAGAAATATGGAGTTTACGATTGCAATTATTTCGCGATTTGTCTTGAGGATGACGTGCTATTTATTCATCCTGCGCAAGTTGGAGTTGAACTGGAAAAGACGTTAGGTGTAACTTTGAGGAAGGAAGGTGGAAACGCTGTGAGAGTAATTCTTTACTTTCTTCTGGTAGTGATGGCTAACACAAAATTTAATTATGAAAATTAGAGATGGGATGAATTTAATCTTAAGTGCCAGCGCTGAGAGGA
This sequence comes from Allolobophora icterica, assembly GCA_963556255.1. Classification (NCBI taxonomy): domain Eukaryota; kingdom Metazoa; phylum Annelida; class Clitellata; order Crassiclitellata; family Lumbricidae; genus Allolobophora; species Allolobophora icterica. The sequence continues at coordinate 4,936,541 of OY744616.1, read as the reverse complement.
GGAGGATCCAGATTCCAGAGTTCAATGACATTTTGTCGCAACAAATTATTCTGAACAGTTTTCACCGTTCGTGTGTCATAATTAACATTTTTATTATAACCAATAGGCAGTAAATTATAAAAAGGAGAAACGAACAAATAAAAAAAATAGAGTCTAGAAAGTGGGGAGGTTACAACCGTCAGAGTTCAGTTCAAAGTACATAAGATATCAAAATCACGATACATTCGAGTAGTAGCATAATGTTTGCATTAGTGCCAAGGCAAGGCAATCATCATATGATAATTATCTTAAAGTGTGTCGACAGCAGGTTATAAATAGCAACATTTTCCGAACACATCAAATGGAAATACAGTTTGCAACGACGTACTCTTGCCAAAAAATTAATATGCAGTCTGCCCTATCCAGTAATGTAATATTTGACACTTTCCCTTTTCTTAAACAAGAATAAAAGACGAGACACCGAATTCCAGCAGACGTTTAGTTCATTAGATTGTCTTGCTTATAGAGAGTCGAGGCAGGGGGGCATTGGTCAAAAGGGGTAAGCAGTAGGTCTCTTATAAGTGGAGATGTTCAATTTCATTTAAGTTAGAGGCATAAGCTTCAATACAGTTACAAGCCCGGTAGAACGACCGTCTCAAAGGATCAGCGTCAAATGTTGCATGACTATGATCATCCAATGAATAACAATCCAAATGCTGTCACTTATTCAGCGAATACCAAACTTAAACGAGGTGTGTAATTTTTCAACATTTCTCACTGTTTGAATGGCATAGTGCAGCGCACAAATTCTCAGTTACGAGGACTCAGCTGGGACAGCGATGCCCTGCCTCATATAGAAATGCTAAATATAAGCCTTTAAAAGGTGTTTAAGGGAAGGTTCTCCTCCAAATGCTGGTCGTTGGAATTCTGGTCTGCATGTGCAATGACGATATTCGTAACTGTGTCCAACGCATCATTGGCTACTCTGACTCTGAATGCTATCGCCATTGGTGAGTCTCTTTCAGACTGAGGTTTCTTCTAAGAGAGCGTTCATGTTAATAATCAGACGCTGTAAGTCATTATAAACGTTTCCAAAGGCCACCCTATATTTCGTCGATCCAGCTCGTTCTACAGTTGAGGTCCTTCACCATCGTTCAGTGTTTAATCTAGACGTCTTTTGGGGGAAAATTTCCCCCCCAGGATTGAAGTTTCCCCCCCAGAACTCAGCAATATTGTAAGGCAGACACCTTTTTGGGGGGAAATTCCCCCCCGAGAAACCTTGTTTCCCCCCCCCCCAGAACAGGGGGACTAGATTACACACTGACCATCGTTGCCCGTAGCTGCTAGTAGTGCCAGTGCAATGCCTGGATAAATTAGGATGGCGACGCTAAACATCTTCGTTATACCACAACGCGTATTTAAATTGCAACTAACCATTCGTCGTACTCTAGTGAAGCGTTACAAAGAATATGCATATATTTTATTGTTAGATATCTCTGTGAAGGAGGGAGTGTTTAGATTGACTAGAACATTCTGCAATTTAAGAAGGAGTAGTCGTATTGATCATTACACTCTACTCTTTCGTTATGCTTAATGGGTTTTGGGTTGGCCATCTAGCGGTCATCTTAAAAGTATAAAATGAAATGTGTAGGAGTTTCACGGAGGTTGGTTTTAGATTTTTCGTCTGACGAGATTTTGTTTGTGTTAGAGTGCCAAGTCTCAGTTGTATAAATAACCGCACCAGGTTACAAGGTGTTAGTCTTCTGATAAGGCTTTCTCTGTAAACATTCAAAACGACTATTGCTAAGTACTGTTAGTTGAAGAGCTGTTCGTCTTCTCAAGTTTCACGTCTTCTGGCTGAGACGTTTTTCTCCGTTCCTGTCGCCTTCATGATATAACTCTACATTGTATTTATGTTAATTGAACCACTTTATCACACGTCAAGTGAGCCATTCTAGTTTTACCAGAATATTTGGGGGACCTTCTAACAATATATACTTTATTACTCAGTGTGTCTACCACGTCTTATGTCCACCAAGGCCGTTGACGCCAATGTAACTCGCTGCTTTCCTGATAAAAAAAACAAGTTACTGCTTAATTTCTAGCATTTTACAAAATCTTATTAAAACAAAGGTCGTTGACGTCGATAGAAATTAGTTTGTTAGTTGCTGTTGACGATCCTGTATCATAACAGAGGTGATTAGCTTCCCCCTCCTCCTTTATCCATGCTTTGGACTGGCACTACCACAGGTATCTTAGTACCCGATTTATCATTTCTTTTCTATAGGCATGAAGAACAGCCTGACAAAGATTACGTTGAATGATATTTGTTATATTCAGTGGCGGAATGGCCATTGAGTTTTATATATAGGGTCATTAGGCAACGTTTTGAGGTGTCTAAACGAAACTTTATGTAACCCAGTATTTAACAACATCTATTGGCTGTTAGTGCTGTTAGTGCTGTTCACTTCGAAATTAACGTCCTTTATCCGTCCTTTAATTGGTAGAGGTTGAAAGGGTGAAGTTTGGTTTGGTTTAACGACGTCTTATGGCATCAAATGTCGAAGATGTCGACATAAATTATTTTGTTAGTTCCTGCCTAAAGAATCTCTGTCATAACTAAGATGAATATCCTCGCCCTCCTCCTTTCTCTAGGCTTGGGACTGGCACTATCACGTGTATGGAGGGGAGGAGTTATGTATTTTCATTGAATGTTAGTGAATTATAGATAGTACAAGTGGAACGTATTTTAAAGGTGGTGAATGAACCTTCGCAATTAGTATAATGACATTTTTGGAACCGTTCTCACCTTTCGCATGGCATAATGCAGCCAATTCGCTAGAAAACTCGCATTCAGGTAGTTGATGTTCAACGACGGTATGTCATAGCGAAGATTATTAGCGTCGCCCTCCTCTTTTATCCACGCTTTGGACTAGCACTACCATAGGTAGGCGAATGGCGGAGTTATTGTTTCTTTTCTGTAGACTAGAAGATACGCCTAATAAAGATTCTGTTTCAGACTGTCGGGTGTTCAGTCAGTCGCGGAAAGTTAGTTAGTTGCTGTCTAACTACACTATGTCATAATAAAGATGGTTAGCGTCGCCCACCTCCTATCTACAGGCTTCGGACTGGCATTGCCAGAGTACGGGAAGTGGCGGAAATCTAGTCGCTGAAATGACCAATGTTTAAACTATATGGCGTCACTTGTCTGCGTTTTAAAGATGTCTAAAAGCAACTTTGTGTAACCCAGTGTTTAAGGACATCTATTGGCTACCAAGGCCGTTCATTTCGAACTTAACCCCTTCCTCCTTTCCAATGGTGTGGACTGGCATTGCCACAGATATGGTAGTTGCTGAGTCAGAAATAATGTTTGAACCGTTATCGCAGTTTATATGGCATAATACAGCTCATTTTTTTAAAGCAATGAATAAGTTAGTTAGTAGCTGTTTAACGACATTGTGTCATAGCAAAGATGATCATCGTCGCCCTCCTCCATTCTACGGGATTGGGACTGACACTGCCTGAATACGAGGAGTTGCGGAGATAGTTAAAAAAACTGTAACTTTATTTCTAATATCGAGAATTATAGCTTCGATTTCTGGCATTCTAAATGTGTCGAACTTTCACATCTTCAAAAATCATTCATTAATTAACATCTTGTTGCTGACGGGAGATAGGCACGGTTCGATAAACTAAAAAAATTTCTCCAATGTGGAAAATTATAGCGTCGATTGAAAGCATTTTAAAGGTGTCCAACCATAGCATTTGTAAAGTAAATTATCCAATCATGAAGGACATTAATTAGTTGTTAGTCGATGTTAGTACTTGTATGAAAGTATTTAGGCCACACAAAGTCGATGTTGGTTTCTTTTTAGCAGCATACGCCACAGACGAAACGTGAAGCAATGGACGATATCTCACTTGGGAATTCAAAACCGAGTCGGTCCGGAATCTGTTAAATAGTATTGCGCTACAAAAAAGGAAACTGTAGAACCTTCTGTGGTTCTAGGCAGATCTAGGGTGGAGCCACTGGAAAGATCGGAGCAACGACCCGATAAATTCAACCAGGGAACCGTTCATGTTGACATATGCACCATGGATAGGTCATTGATGCGAGGGAAGAACTGGAAGCCGATGAAAATCGGAATTCTGCGATAGAGTATTAAAGAAAGGGAAAACACAATTGTCGGATATTGATAGAGTTGTTGTATAGAGCGAATATCCTAAAATAGAATTCAAATTCTAGCTTCTGTTAACGTGTAGGACGAAAGATTATCGTATAAAATTAAACACCTGTAAATGTTTGTGATATATGCTATATATATATTCATCAATCTCTAGTGAAAACGATGACCACAGTCGCCACAGAATAACTTATTTAGCTGAACCATGATTATGAACGGTAGCAACCATCGACTGAAGCCTTAAGCGCTATTGAACTGGCGCTATAGAAATTCTTAGATTACATCATATTACATTACATTAGCATGGAAAAACCTGTAAGCCGGAATTCTTCGCCAATGATCGGCGAGAAGAGCAGAGCTTGTGGAAAGATGGAATAGTCTATCTGTCTTAGCGGTTAATTGTGGCGCTTAATAAATGCATGATACTAATAATGTGTCTATTAATTAACACACCTTTAAAATGGCATTAACCGATGCGACATAAAGGCGGGATACGATCGGAGAACAGCTTTCGATGTCATCATAATTATAGTATGGTAACTAAACGTTTTTTTGGCTCTATCATTGCAAATAAAAATAATTTTCTGTCGACGTTAATTGCCTTGTAGACAAATTAATAAGATCGTACTCTTCGACAACGTTTATTGAGAATGTCGATTGGTTAAAGCGCTCGCCTTGTAACGCGGAGAGTACGGGTTCGAGCTTCCTCCTTCCCTGAGCAATTCATCAAGTCATAAATTGCGCAGCGCCATGTAATTATATAGTATTGCTTAATAAATGAATAGTAATAATAGTCTCTCGACTCTAGTTAAGAACCTGCTGGTCTGTGTGTGCGCGAGTGGGAAACTGTTGACTCTTCTCATTATCTGAACAACGTTTTCTAACTCATGGATTTTGTTCTTACAGACGTTTGCTTCATTTAGCGCAGAGAATGTCTCTGATTAGTTTTAGAGACTGGCCCTACACAACATTCTTTAATAAATTAATTTAAAACTGAACAAACAAATGAACGGATAAATAAATAAATCTTTGTTTTAAGGAACCTGTGATTCCGTATTTGTGTATGCATCTACGTGAGCGTCAGAAGATTCTATTTGTGTCTCCAAAGATTCTATCACTGCGTTTGGAGTAACGACGGTTTAGAACCTGCACGTCCTCTGTAAGAATCTAATCTAATCAATGGCTAATGATTTGGTCGTCATCGTAATGTGTCAATGCTCTTCAAGTTACACGGTGGTAAAAATTGTAGTGTAAGCTTCATTTCTAGCGCGCCATCTTTATCAACGTCGTCATCCCCATCTTCATTCATCTCAACCCCCTCCATATCATCATCTCCATATGCCAATCCTCCATCTCCTCCACCTCCTCCATCTCCTCGTCCACCTCCACATCCAGGTCTTCCATTTCCAAATCCTCCATCTACTCCACCTCCATCTGCTCGTCCTCGTCCGCATTCTCATCCTCTTTCTTTTCCATCTCCTCTTCCACCATCTCCTTCTCCATCTCCTCCTCCTCCTCTACCATCTCCTCATCTAAATCCACATCCGTATCCTGCACTTTCAAATCCTCCATCTCCTCCTCCAACTCCTAATCTTACTCCGCCGCCTCATCTCCTCCTCCTCCTCCTCCTCCTCCTCCTACTCTGTGACGTGCTGTTCTAGGCTCCTGTGCACGCCTTGTACAACCCAAGGTCGAATGGGCAGAGGTCGGCTTCCAACGGTTTTCTTAGAGTGGCGAGGGCGTCCAACAGACATCTTTTAACTTATTGGAGGGCCGGAAATCGTCGCTAGCAAAGCCTCGGATTGTCCTGGTCAACAAGAAAAATCCAAAAGTGGGAGTTCCAGAAAGACACCTTTTAAAACGTTGTCAAACAATGCTACATCAACTAGAAATAGGTCATCATTTCACTGAAGGAAGTTTCATCGTGCTTTATATATGGAGTCACTTCTCAACGTTTTAAAGGTGTATAAAAGCGCCTTCGTGTAACGCAGCGTTTAACGACATCTATATATACTGACAGGGCCATTCACGTCGAAATTAACGTCCTCTAACCGTCCTATGAGTGGTAGAGAAAGGCTGCCACAGATATCAAGTGCTGAGTTCTGACTTAATTTTTCAGCCTCGGCATATGACGGCTTATGGCCTATTCTCTTTCTCGCCGTCTCCCAAATCTATAGCCCCAGAGTGTACGGTCAGTATATTCAATTCTATGACTCCACTCGCTAGGGTGCGCTATAGCAGCAGAAATCTCGTAGCATATTCTGTCCTGGCCGCGTTTCGGGGGCTTGAGATATTAGTAAATATATACAATTAAATGTTAATTTGTTCAATGTAAAACTATGCATTAACATATTATTCATTACTTGTGATAGGACATATTATTATTTAAGTTAATCTAGATTATGACTTGGGTTTGGCTATGCCAATTTTGGAACGCCCCACGGTAGTTCCGTGAATTCTGCCGCCCCATTTCCTGTTTGATTGGGCGGAGGAATCTTTGTAACAAACGTCGGGTTGAACTTGGTGATCCTTTTGCACGCAACTCGACGTCTTTGGATCTGCGTCTAGGGATTCTGAATACAATCTTCTGGATAGTGACCTGATAACGGCATGGTTTTGGTGCGCCATTCATTGATGTCTTGTGCGTTGTACATAATTATGCGCAATAGAAGTTACTAGTTAAAATTACGACAACCGAAAGCAGGTTATTTCCATCAAGGTAAGCCAGTAGTTGCTTCAATTACTCTCTATAAACACTTGAAAACTCTTCTTTTCCATTGTGGTTGGGCTGGGAGCGTACGGTAGTTAAGTCGTTTTCTTGGAAAGGCGTAAAATCAACTATCTGAACGAATCTGTATATAATTATTTATTGAATATTGTAATTTTGCAGTTGAGAAGATAAGCTATCGTCCTTGATCGTCACGAGATGCAGCTGTAATTCGGTTGTCGGAGTGGAACTGGAGAATATCATCCTGGATTCTGCGCACCTCTTCGTTAATAAACCATCTAATTATCGAATATAATGTAAGTAAGTAAGTAAGTAAGTAAGTAAGTAAGTAAGTAAGTAAGTAAGTAAGTAAGTAAGTAAGTAGGTAAGTAAGTAAGTAAGTAAGTAAGTAAGTATATATTCTTTATTGAACCAACTGCTAATCGCACTTTGGTGTACATGAAAGTTTTATCCGGAATAGATTATCCTAATAACATAATGAAAATATAGCCAATATTCTATAAGGCCATTGTCCTGATTCACAATGTCGGGTTCTCGATGGATGCTTTTAAGCATAAGCGTCATTAGTAGTCACAATGTAATGCCACAAGATGTCGTTAAACTGTGACTCCACAGTGGCCGATTGTTTATAGCGCTGTCCTTACACACATATAAAATGTGACCAAAATGTTGCTATTTATAAAAATGAGCCACATATTCGTTGGTTAGAGCGCTCTCCTTAAACACCTCTAAAACGTGTTTAATCATTGCAATATAGGCTGGAGAATCCGTCAAAACTTGCTTCCAGTATTATTTCAATCAAAAGAAGAAAGATGTCATACTTTGGGCACATAATGAGGAAACAGAGGGATTGCCTAGAGCAGTGTTTCCCAAACTGTGGGTCGCGACCCAAAAGTGGGTCGCGAAGCTCTGGCAAGTGGGTCGCCAAATTTTTTTCGAGAAACATTTTTTTGACAGCAACAACATTTGGCTATGATTGGGCTACAACTAGCTGGATTGCAATAAATTGTAAACTGTTTTTACCTAAGTTTCCTTTTAATGCTTTAAATTTCTAACCGCTGTAGGTAAATCCGCATATTTTGATACCAATTTACGAAGGAAATTTTAGTACACAATGCTTAATTTTACATAGTGGGTACTGAGACGGCCAAGATATTCACAAGTGGGTCGCGACCCAGAGAAGTTTGGGAATCGCTGGCCTAGAGAAAGAAATTATGCAGGGAACGGTACCGGGAACAAGAGCAAGAGGAAGACCAAGGAAGAAGTGGATGGACAACATTGGCGAATGGTTGGGATTATCAACAGAGAGGTTGCTGCGAGTAGCCGAAGACAGGAAAGGATGGAGAAGAATCGTCTACAATGCGACCAACCCTCGTATCGAGGACGGTTAAAGAGAGAGAGATTATTTCGATGTTAACAACCATTGATGCCACAAGATGTCGTTAAACTATGAATGAACTTCGCCATTACTCGTACTTTAACAGTGCCAGTCCCAAGCCTGGAGAAGGAGGAGGGCAACGCGAATGATTTTTGTTAACACACAGTCTCGTTAAAGTGAAACTACTACTACTACTGCTCGTACCCAGAGCTATAGCCTCTGAAATATACGCAAATACGCATGCAAACCAATGACGATCTGTAACGAATCGTCTGCTATCAAGAAAATGAGAAAATGAACTGATATACAATTAATTTGTTTCAAAGTCGTGAACGGCCAGAGCAGGCATTAGCAGCCATAAGACGTCGTTAAACCTTTCGAATATGAATGCAATTGTTGATTTGTAAGAACTGCGGAAAATGGGAAAACAGTTTTCTACATACGTCAACGACTTTTGATACCATCACAAGTCATTAAATCCTTTAATCTAAAGGAGAATCAAAAGAGAAGCAATCCCTTTAGATAGACGTAGAGGCAGACATGGGTATAGAGTGTTAGAAACTTCATTTTTCTTAACCTCGGCATACGAGAGCTGATGGCCAATAGTCTCCCTCGCCGCCTTTTCTTCCAATCGTCAGTAGGCCTATACTCATCATAACAGAGTTTGTGACACATAATAAAAACGCATTCTGAATGTATTAACTGCTTCAAGTGATCCTGCTCAACACACATTTTCTGATTACCTATAACCAGTGTGATTCTCCTTACAGATTTTATTTTAGTTATAGTTACAGTTATAGTTAACCCTCGGGCTACCAAGGGGGGGGGGTGGTTACCACCCCCCCCCTACGTTTTTCTGGAAAAACTTTTTTTGCACATGGAATATAATTTTGACATTTTAGGTAGCTGTAGGGGGTCCATTTGCGCAAATTTTGAGGTAAAAGTCGTGATGATATCCCACGCCATAAAAAAGTTATACCCGATATAGCCTAGGTACCACTTATGAAATCAGGAATTTCTCTCGTCAGCTGTTAGCTGTTGTCGACTATAAAGGTATTCATTATTCTTTCTGGAAGAGAAACAACTATGCCATTCTTTAGAGGGAATTTAGGGTTATATTTACTTGCTTAGTTATTTGTCTTTTGATAACCGGAAGTGATCATAATGAATAATAATACGCTTTTTCAGTGTGAAAATCACTGATGCAATATCACAACGTAAACCGATATGGTTGGGTATGGGGAAGGGCTATAAACAGTTGAAGCAGAATACTAACAGAGTAAAGCAGTGCTGTGAAGTGTTCAAGAAGCCGGTTTGCAGGAAGCATTCGCACAAAACAATGAAAGTAACTTGCAATAACTGCAAGGACCACTGACGTTTTTTTTGACTGCCGGGAAAAATTACATAATTTCTTGTTTCATGTTTTCATGTTGATATAGCTGCACGCCTTTAGGTTTTGTCTGTAACTAAAACAGACTTTGGAATAGTTTGTATTGTTGAAAATTAAGCCTCATTATATTTATTATATTTAGAATATTCTTGGATACATAGTTCATTTTCAAAACCCACATCATTTATATATTTTTGTCCAGGTATTTACGTAACAATCGTAATTGTCTATGGGCATATATATATACACACACATATACCGGTAATAATGTGTGTGTGCATATATATATATATATATATATATATATATATATATATATATATATATATATATATATATATATATATATATATATATATATATATATATATATATATATCAGTCTTGCGTGTCGATGTAGGGCCTTACGTCATAATATTAATTGATCAATAGTACAAATTGTGTGCGATAATATCAGATATCGTTAAATGGACCGGTGCCTTTGTTAAAAACTATATAATTTCGAGATGCATTCATATATTTTACAACTAAATATACCATTCTTTTCAGAAATGAATGCTGAATCAAATGCTGTATTACACGATATGATATCTTAAACCAAACACGAAATTCCGGGGGGGGTGGTAACCACCCCCCCTTGGTAGCCGATGTCGCAAAAAACCTTGGTAGCCTGAGGGTTAATGGTTTTTCATTTTAGTTATAGTTACAGTTATAGTTAGTATTATTTTTTAGTCATAGTTACAGTTATAGTTACTGGACTTTTATTTTAGTTAATTTTAGTTAGTACTTAGTTACAATTGGCCCCAATGGCGCTCCACCTGGTCCATATGGGGTCATCGATTAATTATGTCAACAAATTTTAGGCAGTTTTTCATCTCTTCCCCTTGTCAACAACTGTCATAGATTCAAGGACCCCTTAACAAAATTATGTCAAAGAAAATTACCCAGCCCTCAGAAAATTTCTATGAGTCTAACAAATGCAAAAAACTGAAATTGCCGAAGAAACAAATGTTGTAATTCAGATTTGATGGCTACAGCACTTGTGGAATCACTGGCTGTCACAGATATTCAATGGATTTTTCCACTTAAGAATACAATCTCGTTTCTTTTAAATGTGTATTCAATTTGATTTTATTATGAACAATTCTAATTTGAACATGAAACTGATAACTTTTTTATAAATCGAAAGAGAAAATTATCTTTCCATCAAAAAGAAACTCGAAATATCAGATTTTCGAAAAGAACCCTTAATAATAATAATAATAATAATAATAATAATAATAATAATAATAATAATAATAATAATAATAATAATAATAATAATAATAATAATAATAATAATAGTAATTATAATTATAATTATAATAATAATAATCGATATGCACTTTTTACTTCATTAACGAAAATAGCGATGAATTTTCGTTAGTGTTATTTTCGTTATAGTTATAGTTATAGTTAATGATATTTTTTAGTTACAGTTATAGTTATCGTTAACGAAATCATTTTTTTTTTCGTTAACGAACACTTTCGTTATCGTTAACGTTAACGAGAATCACACTGCCTATAACATAGCAATTGTTGGGACAAGTTGGATAGCCAGGCAAACAGCGATTCTTGGAAATGGTTAAAAAGGCGCCATATAAATTACTTATTTTATTAAAAGCAATTATTGGTAAAATGAGAAAAGTTCACATCAACCTATGAATGCTGGAACCCCCGATAGTTATGGCCGATGGCGGTTATGGAATTATTATAGACGCGTTGGATGATGTCTTAAAGGTGTGTGTAGCCGTTAACTTCGGCATGAATTATTTTCAACAGTTCTCACCGTTCGTAGTTACATTTGATGCCATAAGATATGTCATTAAAGTCTTTGATCCAACCACACTTTCCGTACTCTGCTGGAGCCAATTCTAATTCCGACCCAATATCCCAGGACTATTGGGAAATAACGTGGTCTTCCAGCATACCATGTTAAGAAACAGAGACAGAGAGTGAAGTGGGGAGAGCATTAGTGTGTTCGTGATTTCAGGATTCGTTGGCGCCTGCACATTATCCTCGACTCCGAGTGTTTGTGTAGCTTCTCGATCTATTCAGTCATACTTCGTCTCCGATTTAAATGTTGGTAATACATTAATAACTAACAATTCTTCGGGTCGAGCCTTGAAGCTGATCAAAACTAGTAGGGTCCGACTTGGCCATTTCGAAGACAACATCACAAGAATGCTGTATTATGCCAAACGAACGGTGAAAACTGTACCAAATAACCAACACCTCTTTTAAGTTTAATCTTCGACATATATATAAAAAGCAGACGCGTCGTCCAGATGTTTTGTTTTAAAAGTCCATCCAGTCGTTTTTACGTATTTTGTAATCATCTTCATTTCACCAATTTTGCATTAAATTTTGCATTAAATTGATCAGCAGACAGACAGACAGACAGAGACAGACAGACAGACAGACAGACAGACAGACTGTCTACAGACTGACAGACAGACAGACAGAGTACAGAGGGGGAGAGAGGAGACAAAGAGGGAGGGAGGGAGGGAGGAAGGGAGGGAGGGAGGGAGGGAGGGAGAATATTCCCACACGTCTGGACGGTGTAGATATGCCACTTCTTTGCTGATAATACTGCTGTTTCCTTAGGACACAGAGACATTACATATTAACAGTTAATAATATTGCCGATCAATTTAATACGAAATTGGTTCAATAAAACTGAGTTTGAAATATGTATTACCAAAGCGACTAGATACACTTTTTCAGGAAAAACATCAGTATGGTGCGTCTGCTATCTCTTATATTGCAAATATAACACTTAAAAGAGGTGTGTAATTGTTTCAACAGTTTTCACCACTCGTTTGGCATAACACAGCATTCTAGTGCTGTAGTCTTCGAAATGGCCAATCCGGATCCCACTGGATTTGATCAGCTTCTAGAGCGTCAGATCCGATTAGAAGAATTGTTGGTTGAACTAAGAGGGCGTTAAGGTAGGCTAAAACTTCTCAGTCGGAAGTATAGAGCACCTTAAACGAGAATAAAGTCCACGTGGAGGTCCACCCAGGCCTCGAGCCCCTATAGGTTCCAGGCGATAGATATAAAACCGAGGATAAGAAGATGGAAGCTTTGGTGCGGACGCCAACGAATCCTAATATCCTAAATGTCCTCCCCGCTTTACTCTCGGTCTTCTTTTCTTAACCGAATACGCTTGACGACCGCACTAATCCCACTGGCTCCACCAGAGAACGGGAATTGTGGTTGGATCAAACAGTTTAATTACATCGTTTATGGAAGCAAAGGAAAATAAAAACGGTTAGAACTGTTAAATATAATTCATGCCGAAGTAAACGGCCTTTAGACACATTTAACACGTCGTCAACGTATAGTTTATAAGAAATCCACAATCGGCATTAGTTATGTCTGGTTAACACTCTTACATTCTTAAGTTGATTATCACGATGTGAACTTTATTCACGATAGATACTATACCAATATTCATGTAATGGAACAAGTAATTTATATTGCGCCTTTCAACTATTTCCCCAAATTCCCATTTGTCTGGCTAGGCGTTTCTGCAACATACAGCGCTACAACAATCCCGAAGAGACAGCCACAGATATCGAGCCTTATCGACTTAATTTAAAAGCCTCGGTATATAATGGCGGATGGCCAGTCCTCTTTCACGCCTCCCATCCAGAAAATGTACGTCCAGTGTACTCAGTATGAGAATCGTAGAAAAAAGACGGAGGGGGGGAGAGGGGAGACTTTGATATGTGTGGAGTTGGGGTGTGTAATGAAGACTTAACTGTGGGGTCTAAGAAGATTAGTTTGTTGAACCCCCACCCCGCCCCGACAATTCTCACTCTGAGTGTACTCGTTTCTATGACTGATTTTGATGGGGTGCGCTATTTTACTGCAGCCGACATCTCGTCGCATGTTTCAACCCTGGTGGTGATTCACGGGGCTTGATAATTATTAAATTCCTACATTGAAATGTAAATTTGTTCAATATCAAACTATTCGTTGAAGTATTATTCATTATATTTAAGTAATTCAAGCGATCCTTCTCCTCCCGCGCCTTCTCGTCCTTGGCGAAACCAGCCTAATTAGCATATCATCTGCCTCCTCTTTCCGGTACGTCTCTATGGCAACCGGACTCGGATCTCAATGGACATCGATCTCTGGACAACTCTTCCGATAAGACGCAGCGCTCGTGAATAAGCTGGCGCCCTGCACTTAGCTTTAGAGGAGTTCTTTAGAAATCAGAGGTTTACAATTACGATTCATATGTTAGTGCCTCTAAGTAGAGCCGGAGTGCCTCTAAGTAGAGCCCTTGAAGAGGCGCTATATAAATTCCATGATTGATTGATTGATTGATTGATTGATTGATTGATTGATTGATTGATTGATTGATTGATTGATTGATTGATTTGATTGATTGATTGATTGATTGATTGATTGATTGATTGATTGATTGATTGATTGATTGATTGATTGATTGATTGATTGATTGATTGGTTAGGACATTATTCGTTGTAAGTTAATCTAGATTTTTGGTTTTGTTTGTCGAATCAAATTGCGTAATGACCTCTGTGCTTCAGCAACCTCTGCTGCCCCATTTCCGGTTTGACTGACCGGAGAAATCTTCGTTCATCTATTGCACGTAACTCGACGATTCAGCGTCCGGCTTTACCGGTTGTTGGCCAAACCACCTGGAATGTTCTTCCCTTTGGATCAGCGTCTTGTCTTGGCTAGGGATTCTGAATGCACTCTTAGGACTGATCTTATTGATATTGACCTGATTAGGGTTTGGTTTTGGTGTGCCATCGGTTGATGCCTTGTCCATTAGAAACTGGCGCAATAGAAGTTACTAATAACAATTACTCTCTATAAACTGTTCTTGTCCGTTGACGTTGTGTTGGGAGTTCAATAGTTTTCTTGGAGAGGCGCTAAATAAATTATCTGAATGAATCTCTTTATGTTGTATTGAATATTGTAATTTTGCAGTTACGAAGCTGTCGATCTTGAGGATTTCAAGATTCAATTATAATTCGATTCCTGGAGGTGGAACTGGGGAATATCCGGACTTCAGCTGGCCTCTTCGTAAGAATAACTGACAATAAACTATCTAGTCGTCTAATCTAATGAAATCTAGGAACTTCTATGACGTCATTGTCCTCATTACCAATTTCGGAAATCGATAGTGGCCTTTAACCACAAGCGCGTGCAGCAGTCACATTATTATGTCACAAAAATTAATGTCGTTAAACTGTGACTCCACAGAAGCCGATTAGTTATAGCGCTCTCCTTAAACACCTTTAAAATGTGAACAACAGATGGTTTATATATATAAATGAGCCTGTCCAAGGGTAAGAGATATCTCCGTAAACACCTCTAAAACGGTTTGAGTCAATGCTATAAATAAGGAGCTGTCAAACCCGAGCCGAATCGATCTGATGTTGACAGCCATTGATGCCACAAGATGTGGTTAAGCAAAAAACACAACTACTTTCTAATCGTAACATATACAACTCACTAACGCTAATCATTACTTCGACTCCGCCATTACCCATACTCTGTTAGCACCAATTCCAAGCCGCTACAAAAAGGAAGATGACGCTAATCAGCGTCGTTAAACAGCAATTAAGGCTAAGCGTTAGTCAATAAATCGAGGTCGGTAAGGTAAGGTCGATGTCAACGGCCTTGACAGCGAAAGGACGTTGCCAAACACTAAAAGGTCAAAAGCCTATTTCTGTATCCAATTGGTTAAAGCGCTTTATTTTATACCCCTTTTAAACCTTTCCTGTATCATCGTGGGACCCGATTGTCGATTCAAATATAATTCGGTTGGTGGAGATGGACTTGAGAACATCCTGGCTTCTGCTCGTCTCTTCGTAAGAATAACTGACAATAAACTATCTAATTATCTCATCTAATGAGATCTGGAAACTTCAATTGCCTTATTGTCCTGATTCACAATGTCGCGAATCGATAGTCGCTTTTAAGCGCATGCGCATGCAGCAGTTACAATGTTATGCCACAAATCATAGATATGTTATTGTTATTTCTATGGACTATTCTAAGGCATTTGATTGTATAAGTCACTCTACTAACTCAGATTCTTTATCTAAGCTTGATATACCTGATAACATATTTAATTGGTTACTAAACAAGCTCAAAGATAGAAAACATGTTACATGTTTTTGAAGGAATACTATCTTTGATTGCCTCTATCAATGCAAGTGTGGTCCAAGGCTCTGTGGTTGGCCCTCTTGAATTCATTGTGGGAACTGCTGATCTTCAACCAGTTTTTAGTGTGAATAGACTTTTCAAATTTACTGATGACTCCTACCTTCTAGTTGGCTCCAAGAATGTCCACAAAATCTCAGTTGAAATGAATCATATCACTTCTTGCGCAATCAGTAAAAACCTTCACATTAACTCCTCTAAGACTCGTGAAATTGCTTTCATACGACACAATATGCCCTCCCTTGCCTTACAACCTTCTGCTGCTGGAGTCAGCAGATCTACTTCTATCAAAATTTTAGGAGTCACTATAGGTGAAAAGCTTTCCATTTCAACACACATTGAACAGATCCTTTGTTCTTGATCGTCATCACTATACGCCATTAAAACTCTTCGTAGTCACGGCATTTCTACAAAAAGTCTTTATCATATTACTAAGGCAACCACAATGACACGGCTCATGTATGCCTCTCCTGCATGGAGAGGATTCTTAAGGAAAGATGAACTAGATCGAATTTACAGATTCATTCGTCGAGCAATACGGGAAAGATTCCTTCCTGTTGATACTCCCTCCTTTGACTACTTAGCCAACCAAACAGACGACTAACTCCTTAAATCAATGGTACTTGACGATAAACATGTTCTCCGACTTCTATGTCCCCCACGTCCAGACACTGGCCATAATCTCCGTATCCGTCCACACTCCTTTACCATTCCTCATGAAGATAACAAAAACTTCTTACCTAGGCTCATGTTTAAGGATATCTATTAATACATCACTTGTACCTTTTCTCATGATCTCAGTCAACCCTCATTTCATGTTTCTTGTTAATCCATTTTTACTATTACTAGCTCCTAATTTCTCTTCAACCGATTATATTGAGAACTATTATCGCTATTATTTCCAATTAACATTCTAATCCTATTGTGTTTACTTATTGTATATTTGAACCTATTGTAAATAGTTGCGTTCTGACAACTATGTATTTGAATAAACGAATATATAATAATGTTGTTAAACTGTGACTCCACAGTCCACAGAAGCCGATTAGTTAAAGCGCTTTCCTCAAACACCCTTTAAATGTGAGCATTCATTACTATATGTAAAAAGAAGACACCTATCAGAGAGGCTAGAGCGCTCAACTTAAACACCTTTAAAACGGTGCCAAGCTTTGATATATAAGCGTGAGCATCCGTCAATTTCTAAATTTATTCTGTTTTTTCAACCTCTGGATGTCAAGGGTCCTTGATGCCACTAGATGTCATTACACCATAAAACAACTACTAAGCTCTATTCGTAACATGTACAAGACGCCAGAGCTACTCACAGCTTCAAATCCGCCACTCTCCAGTACCCATACTCTGGTATACAGTGACAGTTCAAGCCTTTATATAGGAGAGATGCGGTGCCAGGGTTCCCGTTAGAGCCCAAAAACAGGACCCACTTAACTTACTATTAGGAGGTATTTCTAACGGTGAGCCCACAGGGCGTTAATGACATAACAGAAGATACAATCATACACTTCTTATCAATATTTAAGACCGCATTTTCAAGTTCGAACTAAAGTTTGTAATTCCGCCTAAGCCGTCTAGCACGGGTAAACATAACGGACGTAGGCCCTTATGTTGTAGGCCTAAATTGTTCATTGTAGCATGCTTAGTGCTTGGCGCGTATAGGCCCTATGTCCGACGATAAACAAATGGTCGTATGCAACTCACCACTGGAAATTTACATACCCTTAGCCGGAAAATTTTGGACGTTTTGGACATTGGTTAACGACGTACATGTAAAACGGCTATTTGGGAGTTAACGGAAACACTGGGCTACGCAAATCGTTGTTATCTTCGTTAGGATACTGCTTGGTAAACAGTAATTAAGACCAGGCGCCATTCAATAAATCGAGGTAGCTAAGGAAGGGTGAATGTCAACGGCCCTGACAGCCATCAGAACTCGCTAAACACTATAATCTACTTATGCCTACACTACAGTACTGTGTCCGATTGGTTAGAACGTTTAATTTTAAACACCTTTAAAACCTTTTTAGCCGATGGTATATCATCATCATGGGACGCGGTTGTTGTGTGGGTAACAAGATTGCCATGGCACAAAGTAACTAACTATTGGAACGATGGAGCTCTCGGATTCCTGTAACGCAGATGGTACGGATTCGATCCTCTTCCCATCTGACGGTTGTAGGAACCTTGATAAGTGGTTCACTCACAATTGTTCAGCATCATCGGTTGATGCTTGATCATTAGATAGGGACGCTTAATAAATGTATAATACTATGCTAATTTATACATATTTAAAACGGTGTTAAACGGTTTTATATTAGGACGAGACATTATAGGAGAATAACTTAATTATCATTATCGTAATTTCACATCGCGAGTGTTATTTAAAAACATCTACTGAACAATGTACACATAATCCCTACTCTAACCTTACCTTAAATTATATTTTATTGCTTACACTGCCTACAGTCATAATTTTCTAACTACTTATGCACTATTACTTATGATAATTAGTTACAAGTCGTCGTCGTCATCATCTTCATCCCCATCATCCTCCGTCTCCTCTTTCACTCCTCCCAGGCCCGGCCCTAGGGCAAGGCAAACGAGGCAGCCGCCTTGGGCCCCGCGCTTTTGAGGGGCCCCGCGCAGCTGGCTAATTTTTTTACTGTGATGATATTGAACAGATATTCAAATAATTAAATAAAACACACTTATTGCTTTCACAGTAGGCCTAAAATGTTAATATTAAAAGCCTGATCTGCATTCTGTGTTCCTCAACCCATTTAAATTTGATTTTGCATTATTTTAATACACATGCATTGCCAATACTGTATTGGCAGGAAATCCGCCCCGCTAACCGATTTTTGTTTGGGGCCCCGTTCATCGCTTGCTGCCTTGGGCCCCGCCCACCCTAGGGCCAGACCTGACTCCTCCTCCATCTCTTCTCTCTTCCACCTCCTCCTCCTCCATCTCATCGGCTTCCAACGCTTTTTTCTACGTGTGGCGAGGTCGTCCAACAGGCATCTTCCAACATCTCGATTGATGGATGGGCGTCCAACCACCAATCGATATTTTGGACAATATCACTGTAATTTTGGTTTACCATACAAGATATATAAATAATATCATATGACATCATATGCATGTTTTAAACGGTGTTTTTCTGAGTCACTCCGAGTCATTTTCAATGTATGACTAGGACTGGCAGAAAGGGGACGGGTGTGAATGGGAGGAGACGGGAGGGGTGTGCGTCCAACATTTTAAGCCTGGCGGCGCCCCTATCTCGGAGGGCCGGAAATCATGGTTCACAAGGATTGACTTGGTCCTGGTCAATAAAAAATTCAACAGAGGGAGTTCCCGACGGACACCTTTAAAACGTTAGTTCAATCTCTTTGCGATGCCCGCCGATTAACCGCACTCGCTACTCTATGCGACCACGGTTCCACAACCGTGAGCTCCCAAGGTATGACGACTTGTTTCAGAAATGCTTCCTCGCTAGGATGCTATGCAAATAACAATAGCTCTCCAAGATTTTGCTACCTTGCTCTTCTCCTCTCCTATTCTCCGTATGTATCACTTAATTTGCAGTAACTTCTCTTTTTATATAATTGGTTATATTGTTTGATTATTTGACTGTAATATGTTTTCCATGTACCGCGTTGTGCGTTTGCTAGTGCTTCTCAATTAAGAAAATACTCACTTACTTACTTACCTATGAACTACAAAATCATTAATCCTGGTAATAAAGGAGCTGTAATACACAAAACATAATTTCTGTCGACTTCAACAGCCACTTTTGCTATAAGATGTCGTTAAACCCTGGATCCATCCATCCATCCTGGTCAGTAACTAAAATTCAACATAAAGAACGCCGTGGAGCCGTGCCGTCTAACACGTGGCTCGTGGGCTGATTTTAAATGGCCCGCCCGAGCTGAAGATCAACCCGCAAATAAAAAATTGCAAGCACAATTCAAAGCCAAATATCTGACTAATACGTGTTTGGACGTTTATTGATATACTTTTTGTCGCTTAACTATTATAAAGCATGCCATACATGCTATTATTCGCTGATTATTGCATAATTACTGCCATAATAAATTTTAATACAGTTAATAATTTTCAATAAATTTTAGTCGTTGCTTTTGAGTTTACTAGTGGGGCCCTCAGCTTCAAGAATAATTGTTTCGGTTGCCCGCGGTGTCAAAAAGTTTGGACAGCACTGCCGTACAGACACCTTCGAAACGTTGTCAACTAATGCTATATATAATTGCGATAGAGTAACCCGTTGATAAGATGGTAGCAATATAGGAAACTTGTAAACGTTGGCAACCAATAATCATAGGATACGGTAGCAGACTTAAAGTGGATGGCGAACTGATTAAGCAGGCCAAGTCTTGTAAGTTCTTCAGGTGTGTTCTTGGACCAGCACCTCACCGGGAAACAACACATAATACAATATCTAAGAAATTAGCCAAAACATCAGATTCTATCAATACAAAGCTTATATTATTCTTTAATTTTCCCCTTTTTGTCCTACTGCAACATTTGTTGGACCTCAACTTAAACTTCTTATTTGAAAGAATTGGAGATTTTACAAAAACGTGACATATGAACCATTTTCATGTTGCACTGATCTGCCAGTACCAAACCTATTTTTTAAAACCTATAATATACTTCGGTTAGCGGACATAAATATCTTGAAACACCTTTAAAATGTCGTGAATCAGTGCTATTTAAGCGTGAGAATCCGTAAAACTCTACTGTGAACAATGTGTTGTGTTTCTCAGCATCGATTTAAACGCCATTGACGCCACAAGGTGTCGTTAAACAATAAAAAGCTACTAAGCTCTCCTCGTAACATATACAACTTGCTAGGGCTGCTCATAACTTGAACTCCGTCACTATCCATATTCTGGCAGTCATTGTTCCAGGCCTTAGTAAAGGAGGTAGAAGAGGCTAATCATCTTTGTAATGAAACAGAGTCGTTAAACTGCAACTAGCCACCCGCTGGGTTAGAAAAATCTCATTAAACACCTCTAAAACGTTGATAATCAGAGCTATATAAACGAGTCATAACCCGTCAAGGGCTAATTGGAATTATATGCCACAAGATGTCGTTAAACAATAAAACAACTAAGTTCTACTCGTAACATATACAACTCAGTTGGGCTAGTCACAACTTCAACTCCGCTATTACTCATATTCTGGCAGTGCCAGTTCCAAGCCTTATAAAGGAGAGAGGCGACGACAATCACCTTTGTTATGATTCAGCGTCGTTAAACAATATTTCAGACTACGCGCAAGTCAATGAATCGAGATAGATAAGGTGAGGTCGATGTCAACGGTCCTGGCAGCGAGGAGACGTCGCTAAATAGTAAAAGCTATTAGGCCTACTACTGGATACAATTTGTTAGAACGCCTTATTTTAGACACCTTTAAAACCTCTCCAACCGATGCTCTATCAACGTGGGACACAGTCGTTGATCGGGTAGTAAGATAATTACGGTAATCATCTTTCTGATGACACAGTTTCGTTAACGGTAACTACACAACCGAAAGGCTAGAGCCCTCGGACCCTGTAACGCAGAGGTTACGGGTTCGAGCCTCCTTCCCTGAGATGGTTACTGCGTAGGGATCTTGAACAAGCCCTTCACTCACAGTCGTTCAGCGCCATCAATTGATGTTTGGTCATTAGATAGTGGCGCTTCACACATGCATTAATAGTAGTGATGATAATAATGTAGGGCGTGGTGGCTCAGTGGTAAGTTCGGCGCCTTGTAACCGGAGGGTTGCAGGTTCGAATCCAACTCTAGCCGCTGCCTACGGACCTTGGGCAAGTCCTTCATTCGCAATTGCTCGTGGCGCTTCGGCGTGAAAATTCCGGCACAGTATCAAATGCTGTAGTCGGGAGCGCCTCTGAGTAGTAGTAGACTTCGAGAGGCGCTATAGAAATTTCCGGAATAAATAAATAAAAGTAGTGATAATAATAATAATATCGAATCCGCGCTATAAATCTTGTCGTTGTATTGTTTACAAGAATATACCTTTCGACCTTGGATCCGATTTACCGGTCACTTCTGAAATGATACTACGAAACCGGAAAGTGACTGAAACGTTGGATGAAAGACCGCGAGCAGAGGACGAAATGTCATCCATGACTCGCAACAGAAGGGCAGAGGAAATGGGGTTGGAAAGAGGAACAGAAGGGGTGTGGGAATTTTACACATCCTCTGCAAGATATCCACTTGTGCTGAGGTCAAAGCATTAATCGGTGAACCCAGGTAAAACGAAGCGACTCTGAACCCAGTTCCACAGATCCTGCTGCTGCAGGAACTGGTTCCACTCTTCCCGCATCCTACGTTTTCTGCGATAAATTGTTAACGGGTACGAACAAGATAAACGGCGAATTCTCGCTGCAGGAATTGTTGGAGGTGGTGATAGAACATCCCAAAGTGCACTATGGTACGGTTTTTAGGTTTTAGTACCACCTCACCACCACTACCACCGCCATAGGTCGCTCTAGCATGGTCCGTACACGGGATCTTAAATGACATTATTCAGCTTATATTTTAATATCTTTATTTATTTGTTGTTCTGTGTATTGCCCTGAATGCTCATGATAACAATCGACTACTGAGTTTCAAGCTTATATATCATCGATGACAACCGTTTTAAAGGTGTTGTAGGAGTGCGTCATTACAAATCAACTTTTAATAATAGGATCGTCAGACTGTGTATTTGGTGGACTTGGAGTATCGGTTCGTACACCGATGGTGGTTTATTTAAGAGATACGAATATCAAGATTACACGGTTTGTATACGAGACCTTAAATGACGTTGCGCCTATTCAAACGAGCAGCGGTCATGAAGGATCTCACCTCGACCAATAATTCATTGAAAAGTGAGTACGGTTGACGCCATACCCCTCTCCGTATTCTGACCTGGCACCAAAATGGACCAAACAACCTGGCTAGCGCGGTCTTGATTTGATACAGCGCCGGCTTCTAAGGCTGATCTCCCGACGCGGCTGTTGTGTGGCGCTGAGAAATTTCGAAGATTTACATTTCATTTAACTAGTCCGCGTTTTTGGAAGATTAGGCAAATTGGGTAGTTTAGTCAGTCGGAATGCGTACTTTCTTTGAAGTCGGTTAAAGGCTACTGATTGCCGAGATCTTAGTGATATAGGTTATAGAATATCAGCGTCTCTGTGATCCACTTAAAACATGCTTCATATGTAAGTTGTAGCAGTTTTCTCGCGTTGCATCGCATGTTTCTCTGTAGAGATTGATAATTTTTAACTGACGCTTTGTCCTTATGACAATCTTCTATGTACAAATTGACCCGAAGGTCTAAACGCCATGCGATTTATACTGATCTCCTTCCAAAGTTCAGAGATGAACACAGGACTATACGACACAACATTGATAGTGCTGAGCAATAATTGCGAGTGAAGTACTTGCTCAAGTTCCCTACGTAGTATTCGTATCTTTCAGGCAGGAGATCGAACCTCTATCAAAATGTAATATCGTGTGATTATGTCCTGTTTTTAACGACATCTTTTGGCTGTCAGGGCTTTTGACGTCGACATTACTTTAATTTTGAATACCTATGAGTGGCGCATTGCCGTCGTCATCATGACATCAAAGGCCGTTGTATATAATTATAGTTTCGTATGAAAGCGCTATAGACGTGTCTAAATAAGGGTTCTGATCTTTCAGTGTCGACGGGTGGACAGTTTAACGACACATTATGGCAATAAAGGTAATTTACATCGATGTAAATTTATCCGAACAGTTCTTACCATTTATGGAAAATCTGCTGCGCAATTTAATTGCTATAACGTCTATTATTTATATAGCATTGGTTGATGCCATTTCAAAGGTGTCTAGAGTGAACGCCAAAACCAATCTGTTACCGTTCCCACTAAGTGCAGCCTTTGCAATTGCAGTTTGGTACTTTGTGTCAATGTCTGCAACAGTTTACCTAACGAACTTTCTACTGTGTTACTTGGGTGTTGTCAGTCCTTAACCAGGGTAAAGGAGGAGGGTGACGGTAATCACCTATGTTATTATACAGCCTCGATAGACAGAAACTATTACTACGATACATAATCGCTTTTTTGAGTTGCTTATACTGTGCAATATTAAATGTCCTGATACCTACATACATGTATACATACATACATACATACATACATACATACATACATACATACATACATACATACATACATACATACATACATACATACATACATACATACATACATACATACATACATACATACATACATACATATATACATACCCAATATATCTGGTTTGGCACTCCTCAGCAACTTCTAAAACTCAACTTTGCTGTGCTGTCTCAAAGGTTTCCGCTTTTAACTTTCTCGTCTAGCGTTCGTGATCTAGGAGTGACCCTTGACAATTCTCTGACCTTTACTGAACACATTTCCAAACTCACTCGCACTTCCTATTTTCACCTAAGGCGCCTCAGAGTTATCCGTTGCTCTCTCTCATCTCCAATTTTCACTTCAATTGTCCATGCATTTGTCTGCTCTAGACTTGACTATTGCAATTCCCTCCTCATTGGTCTTCCTAAAGTCCGTCTTGCTCCTCTTCAGTCCGTTCTCAATGCTGCTGCTAGATTAATTGCCCGTCTTCCTCGATTCTCTCATATCACCACCTTTATGACAGAAGAACTCCACTGGCTCCCGCTTTCTGCCCGCATCCAATTTAAGGTCCTCATCCTTGTGTGTAAGGCTCAACTTGGTTTCGCTCCAAAATATTTATGTGACTTAATTCATCGCCCTCACTCTGCTGCTTCTCTTCGTCCTCTTCGTTCATCTGACCGCTTGGACCTCCTCGTTCCCCGTGTCAGGACTTCTCTGGCTCAATCTAGGTCTTTTGCCTCCATTGGCCCTGCTCTTTGGAATGAGCTTCCTCCGTACGTTCGTTCTTCTATTCTCTCAGGTAACGTCTCTTCCTCTTTTAAGTTTCTTAAAACTTGCTTTTTCTCTCGGGGTCTCTCGCACTGGGAGCGCTTCTGAATGGCCCTCCCGCTAGAAGCGCTTTATAAGTATCCAAATACAATACAATACAATACATACATACATACATACGCATACATACATACATACACACATACATACATACATACATGCATGCATGCATACATACATACATACATACATACATACATACATACATACATACATACATACATACATACATACATACATACATACATACATACACACATACAAATTATAGGAAATGCAAGATCGACGTAAACGCATTTGGCAGCCATAAATGTCTGCAAACAGAAAAACTATATTTAGAGACACCTTTAAAACTGTGGCGTGCAATAATATTTATACAGAGCTGCATGCACAACCGGTGTTCAGCAAAGTGAGGAAACGTGAACACATGTCTTGGTCCCCAAACGTCGACCATTATGTACTTGTATATATATAAGAAGAGAGGTGTAACTTTGAAGATAGAAGGTAGAAACGCTGTGACAATATTTCCTTACTTTCCTCTGGTAACGATGGCTAACACCCCTATGTAAGTAACAGTTAGAATGGCTCACATAGTTGATTCGTGAAGTGAAAATGGTAAATAATAGAGGGCTGAGAATAGATCACAGTTGTGCAATG
Source organism: Allolobophora icterica (assembly GCA_963556255.1). Classification (NCBI taxonomy): domain Eukaryota; kingdom Metazoa; phylum Annelida; class Clitellata; order Crassiclitellata; family Lumbricidae; genus Allolobophora; species Allolobophora icterica. The sequence continues at coordinate 4,910,960 of OY744616.1, read as the reverse complement.
AGAAGTATTAGGTACAATTGATTAGGAACTACAAACGAATCACAATTACAAGTGAACTACAATGACAATTGAACTCCAGTTACAATTATTTATTATTACAAATGAAATACAAATAAATTAAAATTGCAATCAATTACAATTACAATTTAAGAACAAGCACAAATGAATAACTATGACAAATTGACAATTGTATTTAACATCCAAGGTCCTGATAGCTTATTCTGTTACAATAATTGTAATTGTAATAATTGTAACTGCTAATCAATTATTGATTAGCAGTTACAACCGCTTTACAAGATGTTAAGTGGTTGAGAATTAAGCGCTCGACCGGTTTCTTTTACATAACGAGCAAAGGTAAGGTTTAAAAAGGTGTTTAAGGGGCTGCTGCATTTCTTCTTTCCAGATGTTGATCTTTGGAATTCTGGTCTGCATGTGCTATGACGATATTCGTAACTATGTCCAACGCATCGTTGACAACTGTGGCTCTGAATGATAATAATAGCCATCGGTGAGTCTCTTACAGACTGTAGTTTCTTTTTAGAATGCGTTCATGTTAATAACCAGACGTTGTAAGTCATTGTTAATCTACACGCGTTCCACAGCGTTTTACAGTGGATTATTGATCGGTTGAGGTCCCTCACCATCGCTGACCGTACTCTAATAGTACCAGTCCCAACCATGAATACAGAGGAGGGCGACGGTAAACACCTTTTTATGACACAGCGTCGTTAAACAGCAACTAACCTCAGGCCCTACATATGTATTGTATTAGTGGGTTTACAGAGTCTTGTGTCCACCAAGGCCCTTCACGCCATTCTTAGACTCCCTGCTTTCCTGATTTACAACAAACAAGTTAGCGCTTAATTTCAATTGTTTAACAACAAAGGTCGTTGCCGTCGACAGAAATTTTATTGTCAGTTGCTGTTTAACGACTCCTTGTCATAACAGAGATGATTAGCGTCGCCCTCCTCCTTTATCCAGGCTTCGAATTGGCACTACTACCAATGGGGTAGAGGCGGAGTTGTTATTTCTTATGTGGAGGCAAGAAGATCCGCCTGACAAAGATTTCCTAAAACATTCGTTTTTCAATGTGCGGAATTATTAATTGTGTCTTATATATGAAATAACTTGTTGACGTTTTAAAGGTGTCTAAAAGTGACTTCGTGTAATCCAGTGTTTTGCGACATCTATATAGTGCCAGGGTCATTGATGTCGAACTTAACGTCTTCTAACCGTCCTGTAAGTGGTAGAGGTCGAAAAGATACAGTTTTCGTAGATTAACGACATCTGATGCCATCAAACACCGTCGATATATATATATATATATATATATATATATATATATATATATATATATATATATATATATATATATATATATATATATATATATATATATATATATATATATATATATATATATATATAAAATGGCATAGCGCATTCATGTACAAGAACAAACAGGAGAAGAAAAAAATAAATCTCTGGTGTGTGTGTGTGTGTGTGTGTGTGTGTGTGTGTGTGTGTGTGTGTGTGTGTGTGTGTGTGTGTGTGTGTGTGTGTGTGTGTGTGTGTGTGTGTGTGTGTGTGTGTGTGTGTGTGTGTGTGTGTGTGTGTGTGTGTGTGTGTGTGTGTGTGTGTGTGTGTGTGTGTGTGTGTGTGTGTGTGTGTGTGTGTGTGTGTGTGTGTGTGTGTGTGTGTGTGTGTGTGTGTGTGTGTGTGTGTGTGTGTGTGTGTGTGTGTGTGTGTGTGTGTGTGTGTGTGTGTGTGTGTGTGTGTGTGTGTGTGTGTGTGTGTGTGTGTGTGTGTGTGTGTGTGTGTGTGTGTGTGTGTGTGTGTGTGTGTGTGTGTGTGTGTGTGTGTGTGTGTGTGTGTGTGTGTGTGTGTGTTGTGTGCATCTAAGTGAGCGTCAAAAGATTCTATTTGTGTCTCAAAAGATTCTACGACTGCGTCTGGATGAATGACGTTTCAGATCCCGCGAGTTCTCTGTAAGAATCTAATCTAATCAAATCTATTTTATTCTGATCTAATCAATGGCTAGTGATTTGGTCGTCGTCCTAATGTGTCAAAGGTCGTTGCGCCGTAGTCAAAATTGTAATGTGTGCAACATTTATAGCGTGCTACCTTCATCGTCGTCGTCATCATCAATAATAAAAAAAATTAAACAGAGGAATTCTGCAGTGACACCTTTAAAACGTTGCAAGCAATGCTATACATACTTGAGACAAAATGGTAGATTAGTTACGGTCGAATCTAAGACGTCAACAGCCATGGCAGCCGTAAGACGTGGTTAAACGATTCAAATATTTGTAATATAATATAATCTCGGGCTATATTGTACCATAGGAACGGTGAGAACTTTTAAATATAATATCTATGGACGTCAACGGCATTTGTTGCCACAAGATGTCGTTAAACGCTGGATACCTCCATCCGATTGGTTAGATGAAGTAGAAGCTAATTGTCTAGATAGTTCTTTTTACACACCTTGAAAACGTGGTCAACTGATGCTATATAAACTTGAGATCCATTAACTGGTTAATTAGAAAGGGTAGGTCCAAGATTTGTAAACGTTGACAACCGATGTTATAATCAAAGGATACATTGGCCGAAGTATTAAGAAAGTCTTGCACTTATAATTGCTCAACGCTGTCGATTGATGCTTAGTCTTTAGACAGTGACGCTTCATAAATGCATTTTAATAATGGTATTAAAAATAACGAAGCCGCACTCTAAATTTTGGCGTTGTATTGTTTACAGGACTAAACCTTCCGACCTTGGAACCGATTCACCGGTCACATATGAAATGAAACCACGAAACGGGAAAGTGATGGAGAGGAAATACCGCGAGCAGATGGGAATGGTCATCCCTGACTCGCAACAGGAGGGTAGAGGAAATGGGAGTGGAAACAATGGATCTTAAATGGAATAATTCGGCTTTTTAAAAATTGTTTTACTTATTTGTTGCTCTGGGCATCAATCAATAGTATCTCTTGTAACAGTCGACTACGGAGTTTCATGTTTATATACATTCGTTATAAGAGCCGTTTTAAAGGTGTCGAAGAAGTGCGTCATACCAAATCAACTTTTTAAATAACAGGATCGTAAAACTGTGCAGGTTTGGTGGATTTGGAATGTCGGTTCGTACACCGGTGGTGGCTTATTTCAGAGATACGAATGTTAAGACTACTCGGTCCGTATAGGAGACCTTAAAAGGGGTGACACCCATTCAAACGGGCAGCGGTCATGAAGGATCGCACCCGATCAATTCATTGAAAATGAGCAGGGTCGAGGCCATACAGAACATTGATGGCGCTGAGCAACTGCGAGTGAAGAAATTGCTCAAGGTCCCTCAACAGTAACACTATCGCTCTGGTAGAAGGATTGAACCTGTACTCTTTTCGTTACAAGGCGATCGCTCTCACCAGGCATACACGAGCCCTTATTGACAATTACTTCGATTTTTATACCACACTGAAACGTCTTCTTATTGTTTTTAGTGTTTAACGACATCTTGTAGCTGCCAAGGCCGTTAAGGTTGACATTACCTTACCTTTGCATACCTATGAGTGACATACTAGACGTCATCATGAGTGAGTAGTTCCAGTTTAACGACACTGTGTGATATCAAAGATCATTAGCGTCGCCCTCCTCCTTTTTCCAGACTTGGGACTGGCACTGCCAGAGTGCGTATAGTGACGGTGTTTCGTCATCATAACATCAAAGGCAGTTATATAAATAGTATCGTGTGAAAGCGTTATAGAGATGTCTAAATAAGAGTTGTTATGTTTAAGTGTTTAACGACATTTTATAGTAATTTACGTGGACAGAAATTTTGTTTCAGCAGTTCCCACCGTTTCTAGAGGTCTGCGAAGGAATAAATCCGTTTAATGTCTTCCATTTATATAGCATCGGTTGATACCGTTTCAAAGGTGTCTAGAACGAACGCTAAAAGCAATATGCTAATAGCATACCGTCCCCACTAAGTGTAGCTTTCGCAATTGCAGTTTGACACTTCGTGTCAATGTCTGCATGAGTTTAACTAGATAACTTTGCAACTGTGCTACTCGGGTGGTGTCAGTCCCTAATCAGGGTAAGGGAGGAGGGCGACGGTAATCACTTACGTTATTAAAAATCGTCGTTAAACAGAAACTACTACTACGCTATATTATCGCTTTAATGAGTTGCCAAAAATGCGCTATATTAAGCATTCTGATACATGCATACATACATACATACATACATACATACATACATACATACATACATACATACATACATGCATGCATACATACATACATACATACATACATACATACATACATATATACATACATGTATACATACATACTATGGAAAAGGTAAGATGGACATGAACACTGTTGGCAGCCATAAGATGTCTTCAAAGAGAAAAATATGAAACTATATTTATAGATAACTTTAAAACGCAGAATCGTAATAACGTACATAAAGACCTAATAGCATTGGGAAGATGTACAATTTCATTAAAGTTACAAGCCCGGTAGAACGACCATTTCAAAGAATCAACGATAGACCTAAGTATTGCATGTCTACCACCACTTATTTACTGAACACCAAAACACTTAACCGGGTGTCTCCTTTTTCATATAGGGCAAATATCACACTTAAAAGAGGTGTGTAATTATTTTCACCAGTTCTCATCGTTCGCGTGGCATAATAGAGCAAAGTTCTCACTTAGAATGTTAAACTGGACCTTCCATTTTGCGTTGCCTCGTACATAAATGACGAATGTAAAGCTTTAAAAAGGTGTTTAAGGTGCTGCGCTTCTTTTCCAGATGCTGATCGTTGGAATTCTGGTCTGCATGTGCTATGACGACTTTCGTAACTGTGTACAACGTATCATGGACAGCTGTGGCTCTGAATGGTATCGCCATTGGTGAGTCTCTTTCAGAATGAGGTTTCTTATAAGAGAGCCTTCGTTTTAATTATCGGACGCAGTTAGTCACTGTAAAAATGCACCCATTCTACGGCGACCGTGAATTGGTCGGTTGAGGTCGTTCACCGTCGCTGCCGGTACTCTAGCAATCACCATACGTTGCCTGTGTGTCTTATGAACCGACCTTTGGATATTGACCTGATTACGCCTTGGCTTTGATGCGCCATCGATTGATGCCTTGTGCATTAGACACTGGCGCAATAGAAGTTATTAATTACAAATAAGATGACGATGATGAAAGCGACGATTTCTACAGTGCCGTAACACGACACATGCCATTACAAGGGCGCTTTGACAAGTTCAACACGGCCCATAGGCCAACCAAATACTCTATAAACTCTTGAAAACTTTTCTTTTCCGTTCGGCTTTGGCTGGATGCGCCTTTGAGTCGTTACCTGGGAGAGGCGCTATATAAATTATCTAAATGATTCCGTTTCTGTTTTAATGAATATTGTAATTTAGCAGCTGAGAAGATAAGCTATCGTTCTTTAACGTCTAAAGATATAGTTCGGTTGCTGGATATGGGACTGGAGAATATCATCCTGGCTTCTGCTCGCCTTTTCGTAAGAATAATTGACAATAAACTATCTAATTATCTGATCTAATGAGATCTAGAAACTTCTATAACGTCATTGTCCTGATTCACAATGTCTGAAATCGATAGTCGCTTTTGAGCATAAGCGCATATAGCAGTTACGATGTTATGCCACAAGATGTCATTAAACAGTGACTCCACAGTAGTCGATCGATTATAGCAATCTCCTTAAACATCTTTGAAATGCGACCAAACGTTGGTGTTTATGAAAATGAGACCCTGTCCATGGGTTATAGCTCTCTCTCCTTAAACACCTCTCAAACGTTGTTAATAAATGCTATATAAGTTTGAAAATCTGTCGAAATCTACAGTAATATCAAGGAGACTTACGTTTGCCTCCATCGATGTCAACAGCCATTGATGTAACAAGATGTTGTTATACAATAAAAACAACTTCTAAGCTGTATTTCTAAAATTTTACCATCGCTAGGTGTAGTCATAACTTCAACTCTGCAAGTACTCATACTCTGGCAGTTCCAGTTCCAAGCCTTTATAAAGCAGCGAGGCGATGCTAATCAGCTTTGTTATGATACAGTGTCGTTAAATAGTAATTAAGACTAATCGCTAATCAATAAATCGAATTAATTAAGGTAACAGTACTTTACCATCGTGTGTATCACGGAGCAGTGATAAATTATAGTCCTCGGCAGCCTGTAAGGGTAAAGGGTGAAATGGGTTTATTTCAGAAACCGGATTCGAACCTCCACTGGACATTTATCTCTGGACAACCCGTCTGATACGCCGCAGCGCTGTTGAATAAGCTGGTGACATGCTCGTAAGTTTAGAGTAGCGCTTTAGAAATCAGTGGTTTACGATTACGATTACATTAAATTATGAGGACATCATTCGTTGTAAGTTTACATAGATACCGGTATTGATTTAGGATTGGTGATGTCTATTAGGGAATACCCCTCGGTACTTTCGTAAGCTCTGCCACTCCATTTCCGGTTGGCTGGAGAAATCTTCGTTCATCTGCTCAGCGCAAAGTTGTGGTTCCTTTTGCACTCAACTTCACAATGCAGATTTGCGCTTTTCCGGTGGTTGGTCATCCGCCTGGAATATCCTCCCTTTGGATTTGGGTCTTGTCTTAGCTAGGGATTCTGAAAGCACCCTTGCGGATTGATCTTCTGGATATTGACCTCATTATAATAATAATAATAATAATAATAATAATAATAATAATAATAATAATAATAATAATAATAATAATAATAATAATAATAATAATAATAATAATAATAATAATAATAATAATAATAATAATAATGTTACTGATGTTGCGGAGGACGAGGCCTGATTTTTCAGACATTCAACAACAGCTCCTAGCATAATTTTTTAGACTCCTGAGGGATTATATGTACCTCGTGGAAAAAAAATAAAAATAATAATAATAATAATTATAATAATAATAATAATATTTATTCTTTAACGAAGGGCCTGCAAACGCACTGCGATGTACATGTACATGTTATGGCTTGGCTTTGGTGTGCGATCGATTGATGCCTTGTGCATTAGACACCCGTGCATTAGAAGTTACTAATTACACTTACTCTCTATATGCCGTTCTTTTCCATTGGGGTTGAACTGGGAGCGCAGAAGTTGTCTTGGAAAGGCGCTATATAAGTTATCTGAATGAATCTATGTTTTATTGAATTTTGTAATTTTTCAGTTGAGAAGATAAGCTATCGTTCTTGAACATCTTACGATTCAACTATAATTGAGTTGCTTGCTGGAGGTGGAACTGGAGAATATCATCTTGGCTTCTGCTCGCCTCTTCGTAAGAATAACTGATGCTGTTAACTGTGGCTCCACATTAGCCGATCGATTATAGCACTCTTTAACCACCTTCAAAATATCAGTAAACGTTGCTATTTATAAAAGTGAGACACTTGTTCTGGGTTTGAGCTCGCTACTTAAACACCTCTAAACTGAGTCGATGTATACTATATAAGCTTGAAACTCCGTCAGAATATTCAGTCATCATCACTGTTAAAGTAGTTTCGTCAGCCTTCAATGTCGACGACCATTGATGCCACAAGACGTCGTTAAACAATAAAAATAAATACTAAGCTACATTCCTAACAGTACACGACTCGCTGGGGCTAGTCATAACTCCAACTCCGCTATGATACAGCGTCGTTAAACAGTAATTGAGACGAAGCGCAGGTCAGTAGATGGAGGTGGGTAAGTTAAGTTTGACGTCAACGGTCGTGGCAGCCAAGAGACGTAGTTAAACGCTGAAAGCTACTATTGTATCTGATTGGGTAGAGCGCTTCATTTTTAAACACCCTTTAAACCTTTCCAACCGATGGTATATCATCGTGGGACACGCTTGTCGATCGGCTAAGAGAATCAATAGTTATGCGGAACACCTATGTCAAGGTAGAGTTTCGTTAAACGGTAACAAACCAACCAAATCGATAGAGCACTCGACCACATGTAACGCAGAGGACACGGGTTCAATCCTTCTTCCATGAGATGTTCAGTGCCATCGGTTAAATTGTGACGCTTAACGAATGCATAATGCTAATAATACTTATAATGTGTGTGTGCGTGGCTGTGTTAATGTAAACACCTTTAAAACCGTGTTAACCGTTGCTATATAAGGACAAAACTCGACGGGAAAATAAATCCTGGGTCATCATTCGGTATTGCTGGCGCGAGTGAGCATCTACATGAGCGTGAGAAGATTCTATCAATGTTTCTGGAGGAATGACGGTTTAAAAACCCCGAGTCTTCTGTAAGAATGTAATCTAATTAAATCTAATCTAATCTAATCTAATCAATGGCTGATGATTTGGTCGTCATCGATGGTTGCTTGAAGTCGTAAGTGACATTTCTAGTGAGTCATATTCATCTTCGTTGTCGTCATCGTCTTCCCCATCCTCCAACGTCCCCTCCTCCTCCATCTTCTCCTCCATCTCCTCCTCCTTCGTCTCCTCCTCGCGATTCTCCTCCTGCTGCATCTCATCCTGCTCCATCTTCTCCTCCATCTTCTCCTCCGCCGTCTCCTCCTCGCGATTCTCCTCCTGCTCCATCTCCTCCTCCTCCGTTTCCTCCTCGTGATTCTCCTCCTGCTCCATCTCCTCCTGCTCCATCTTCTCCTCCATCTCCTCCACCACCTCCTCTGCCTCCTCCAACTCCATCTCCACATCCTCCTCCACGATCTCCTCCTCATCCTCTATCTGCTCCTCCTTCTCCTCTTCCTTCTCCTCCTCTGACGGTTTCTCCTTGAGTGGCGAGGGCGTCCCACAGGCCTCTGCCAACCTCCCTGGTCAATAATAAAAATTCAACAGAGGAATGCCATAAGACACCTTTAACACGTCGTCAAACGAAGCTATATAAACTTGGGACACACCAGTCGATTAGGTCATGTCTGTTTTTAATCAAGTCTAAGGCGTCAACGGCCACGGCAGCCATAAGAATGATGTCATTAAACCTTTGGGACATTAGTAATAACCTAATCTCGGGCTGTATTATGCCGTATACGAACGGTGAGAACTATTCAAAATAATTTCTGTATATACAATAATCATAGGACACTATAGCCGAAGGATAGAAGAATACTTTGTTATTTGGAGTTCTTGCCTGGAAAGTTGGAAACTATTAATGGCCAAAACTCTATGGCCAAAACTCGAGCCTTTTCTTGCATTGGTCCTGCTCTATGGAATCAACTTCCTCCATTGACACGTGCCTCTTTATTAGCTGGTGGCCCAAGTGCCTCGTTCCGCTGTCTTAAAACCTCTTTCTATTCACTGGGTCTTTCGCACTGGGAGCGCCTCTGATTAGCGAATACTGTGAGAGGCGCTTTATAAATGTTTAGATACAATACAATACAATACAATTAATATAAGCTGTTTAGAGCGTTGGGTTTGCAACGCAGGGAGCACGTGTTCGATCCTCCTCCTCTGAGACGGTTACTGTGTAGAGGCCTTGCGCATGACCTTCACTCACTGTTGCTCAGCGACGTCGATTGATGCTTGGTCACTGGACAGCGATGGTTAACATATTTTGGTTAATTGAATTCGTTCGAAAACGAGGAGCACAACATTCAGATACTTTTGGGCAAACTATTAGAGACAACCTTGCGTCTGCGTTTACTTATAATCGTGATTGGAAACTTAAAAGAAACTTAAAAGTGTGTAAGGAACTGTTCTTCGTCTCCTTCTGTACCACTGGTCCTTGGGTTAGAGCGCGCTCCTTAAACACCTCTAAACTTATTAATAAATTCTATATATAAGTGAGAATCCATGGTGCAGCAAAATCTAATTCAAATGTTGTTTCTGTCCATCCACGTCAAGGGCCATTGTTGCCACAAGATGTCGTTAAACAATTCTCTACTCGTAACATATATATACAACTGCAAGCGCTGCTCATAACTCCAACTCAACAACTTCTCACACTCTTGCAATGCCAGTTGAAAGGGCGACGACAATCATCTTTACGATACAGCCTCGTTCAACAGTAATTAAGACTAAGCACAGGTCAATAAATCGAGATAGTAAGTTAAGTTCGACGTCAACGGTCCTGGCAGCCAAGAGACGTTGTTAAACACTGGAAGCTACTAGGCTACTATTTGTTTCTGAATGGTTAGAACGATTTATTGCTAGACAAATTTAAAACCTTTCCAACCTATTCTATATCATCGTGGGACTCGACTATCGGTCGATTAACCCTCGTAGCATGTTGGGGTTCATATGGACCCCAAGCGCGTTTTCATTTAAATAAAATATAGGGATATCGTGCATTTAAGAAGCTGAAATTTTATGACTTTTCATCATTTATGGCAAGGAATAATTCCTGTTAAAATAAATATTCCACACCACCTGTGGGACCTGATATGAGACAATTATACACTTGAGGTGTTGGGGTCCAAATGGACCCCAGTGGTAATAATGCATTTGGAGACAACGCAATAATTTCATTTGACAATTTAATTCAAGATTTTACATTGCAGTGTCATTGGTTTAGTTTATGTGAAGTTTATATGCAATATATTTGTTCATTGATTCATTCATGCTGAGAATTTATATGGCGCCCTTGGAGTGATTTATGTAACGCAGGAAAATTGTTCAGTGGTAGGCCTAGTAGGCGCAGTTCCAGCGGGAGTCCATTCCACGTAGAGGGACCAACAACTGAGAAATCCCGGCGCTGCCTAGTAGAAAAACGAGGACATGGGACCAAGAGCTATACTCTCTGGTCGATGAGCGAAGTTCCCGACGCGCTACGACGTCGGACACCGGACGGCACAGGTCGCGTAGGTAAGATGGGGGGGGGGGGGGCAGCCAAGAAGACAGCGAAAAACTAAAGCAGCAAGTCGATAGCAGATACGCTGGGCCATGGTCGGCGAACATGGGGGGATCGAGGGGGACAAGTCCCCCCACCTTTAAGAGTGGGGGGACACACCATGCATATAGCGAGTATAATGCGTTAAGGGAAAAAGTCTATGGTTAACAGAATGGCAGTCCGTTTCAGAGTGTTTGTTGAACAGAATTGCTGATGTTTACAATTCAGACCCCCAGTTAAGGAAAGAAGAATTCTGATTTGAGCAAGAAGTTGATTCGAAAACCCCCACCTATAAGTAATCAGCCAATAATTATGTCAAATTATCCATGGATACAGTCTAAAATTCTGGAAGGCATTATTAACTTATGAGATTAGGAGCACTCAATAGCCTACAATTCTTGAACGCTGAAGCCCATATGGGTCTAATCTACAGGAGAGCCTAAAATCTATGATAGTCTAAAATAACAAAAACTCTATAACCTAGAAGGCATAAGACAATTCATTTCTTTTTCAACTTTTATTGATCGAACATTAATAGACTTCATCGATCTAATTATTATAAGACCGAACGATGGACGGACGGATGGATGGATGGATGGATGGATGGATGGATGGATGGATGGATGGATGGATCCGACGTAGGCCCGATGTCTAGTGGTGGCGACGTCGTCGTCGGCGGCGGCGTCCGTGGCTTCGTCGACGGCGGCTGCGTCGGCGGCGGCGACTTCCTCGTCCGCGGCGTCTCCGTCTTCGTCGCGAAGGAGTCGTCGATCTCTCGCCATCCTCGTCCTTGGTCGCCGCTGCTGCTGCCGATGCTCTCGGCCGAGCGCTGCGAGACCTCGACCTTCCTATCACTGCGACGTCATCTCCCAGTTCTTCTTCCTGTTCACACAACAACAAACCAAAACCCTTCCCTAAGAGAAATGCCATAAAGGGACTTACACCCAAATCTAAATCATTGCAGACCAGTGTCTCAGCTAATCTGAAATAGACATTGGCCTACAAGATTAGTAATCTCAAATATATCTAAAAAAATACTATTTCAATCTAATATAATTAATATTAATGCTCCTGATTAGACAATCTTGAAGGGGCGCTATATAAAATTTGCTTTAATTATATTAATAATGTAAATCAAATCTTAATGCTTTAACTTAGCGCCTATGATTGCCCTGTTCTCTTGTAAGTTTGACCCTTATGCTTGCCAAAGAAAGCTCGTCTTCGGCTAGCATAAGGTCAAACTTACCAGTTCGAGATCTTCGTAGTCCTCCATCTTGTTGTTCTTCCGATCTTCTTGCAGCGTTGATGGAACTGAGCGACTTACTCGACTCGGCCCCCTTTATGGGCTTCCGCCCAAGAGAAACCAATCACAGCACAGCTTCGAACACAATGGGTTGCCATGGTAACCAAGTTCCAAATCGGCCGCTTTTAAGCACTTTCGGCCCAAGAGAAACCGCCCTCAGCCAATCACAGCACAGCTCCGAACACAATACGTTGCCATGGGTGCGATTTTCGCGTTTGTCTTCTCAATTCAGAAGACATACGTCATTCAAACACCATGACAAAGTTAGAGCAGAAGTTATGCAAGTAAGTAAGTTAGGCGCTGGGAAAGTAGGTCATAGTAGGAGCCCACAGCGGTCAGTGAACTCAGTTAAAAGCATGGGCGGCGATCCCGGGGGTCGAGGGGGACAAGACCCCCACCTTTTAGAGTTGGGAGGACACACCATACATTTGTCCGCCCCAGAAGAAACACCAAAAAAGTGAGCAAATTTTATCGCGCGTGAGCGCTAAAAAATTTTGTGAGCGCGGAAAAGAAATTTTTGACCTCTTTTTGACCAGTTCAGGTCAAAACTCTTTTTTGACCAGAACATTTCTAGAGTGTCCCCCACCTGTCAAACAAGATCGCCGCCACTGCGCTGGGCAATAGGGAGCCAGTGCATCACATCGCTCATATAGGCAGAGACCATTGCAACAACCTCTTATATGGCAGAGACAGCAGCATACTTGGAGATACGCCCGACGAGTAGAGCAGCTGAGCGTAGAACCCGTAGCAACTTAACAAGTTGGAGCTCATCAATCACATGACACAGAGAGAAGCAAAAGAAAAAGAGGCGTGTGAGATATGGACCTTTTGTGGCAATTTGTACTATTGTAAACTAGATTGATATTTATGTATGTATTACTCGGTTTTCAACATAATTTTGCTCTTGTGTTCGTGTGATCATAATTATGAGTTCATGACAAATGCATGATAATACAGATAGCAACCGTAGAACTATGCCGTGTTATCAGACCTCAAAGAAAACGCGGAAGGTGCAAATTATGCACACGTGAAAAAGACAAAAAATACAAACAGTTTGTGGCAAATGTAGATCATTTTGTGATAGAAGAGTAATTTGGTGTGCACATCATGTGAAAAATAATATAAACAACGTGTCAGTTGCGTTTGTACTATAGAGTTTAGTATTTTTTGGCCTATCATAAAAACAGTATAAATCTGTATGTGCCTGTTGTAGTTGTATGCTCAGGAACATAAGTAGTCATAGGTAGTAAACTCAACTGCCTCCTTCATCAGATATTCTAAATATTACTAAGATACAATGACAGCAGCAGAAAAAAGTACTAAGACACAATGACAAGTTTGAAATTTAGCTTTTTCTCCTTTTCCATTCCTTTTTCCTTTTCCAGCTCCTTCTATTACAATATAAAATCACAACTACTTTCACCTTTTTTATTAGAAAGCAAAACAGTATAATATGACCCAGGAGCCACTTTGGTCTAAAAGTGGGGGTACCAATTTGTTCCATACACGAAGCAAGGCGGAGACTGCGATCTCTGGGATTTCACAATAATAATATATTGATTAGCATTGTTCAAAAGTGGGGTACGGTACCCCCAGTCCAAAAAATGGGGGTACAGGTACCTATCGTACCCCCACAAATTACGCCTATGATATGACCACATATCCTATTGCTACTACATAACGTTCTACTAATAATCCGTTGGTTTTAACATTGGGGTCCATATGGACCCCAACACCCTAAGTGTAACTAACTTAGCGACATACTACGAGGGTTAACAGGACACATTAGGCATATCGGTTTTTTTTCAAGGCAGAGTGTTGCTACTAAACAACCGAATGGAATATGATTAATATGACATCCAGCGCTAGAGCAGAGAGCGCCTCTGGTTAGTTTTCGGCGGTGGCGCAACATAACTTTTCACAACTTACATAATGTATGACTAAATTTAACCCTCGAATGCCCAAGGGGGGGGGGGTCCGACAGGACCCCAGACCCGCTTTTCACGGATAACTTTAGAACGGCTACGAAATTGTAGAAATGCTTTTAGGACATCCTAAAGCATTCAATTGGGCTTCGTATGTTATATTTTGCGTGATTATACTACCACCCTGTAGCCCACAACCATAGCATTTACCAAGGACACCCCCAAGATATGCGGCTGATGGTCATACTGGCATATAGTTTGCCAACCCAGAAATAAATTATTTTAACGCACGTTATTGTGAAATACCATATATCAGTCGATTGCAAATTGAATTTGGATTATAACAAGCCAAATCCCGTTAAAATATTCCATTCCTGTACCCCACAACCATAGCATATACTAAGGACACCCCAAGATATGCGGCTGGTGGTCATACTGGCATATGGTTTACCAACCCAGAAATAAATTTTTAGCGCAAGTTATTGTAAAATACCATGTATCAGTCGAATGCAAATTGAATTTGGATTATAACAAGCCAAATCCCGTTAAAATATTCCAATCCTGTACCCCACAACCAGGGAACAACTACATGCGTACAATTGAATACATGCGAAAAATCCCGAAATTGCAAAGAAACTACAAAAGAGTAGGCCCCCTATTAAAGTTCAAATAAAGTTTCACCAGGTGGCGCTATTGTGAAATACCATATATCAGTCGATTGCAAATTGAATTTGGATTATAACAAGCCAAATCCCGTTAAAATATTCCAATCCGTTCTCCAGATATCACAATGAAAACATTGGGGTCCGGTCGGACCCCCCCGTTGGGCATTCGTGTACCAAAAAATAGCTTGGGCACTCGAGTGTTAAGAATAAATAAGGAAATTAACGGATAAATAGATAAATCGTATGTACCATTTCTTGCTTTAATGAACCTGTGATTCTCGTATGTCTGGCGTGTGTGTGTGCATCTAAGTGAGCGTCAAAAGATTCTATTTGTGTCTCAAAAGATTCTACGACTGTGTCTGAATGAATGACGGTTTAGAACCCCAGCGTCCTTTCTAAGAATCTAATCTAATCTAGTCAATAGCTAATGATTTGATCAAGTGACACCGTAATGTAAGTGACATTTCTAACGCACCATCTTCATCATCATCGTCACCATCATCGTTATCGTAATCTTAAGCGCCACCCCCATCTTCTTCAGTCTCCTCGACCTTCTTCATATCCTCATTCCGCATCTAACAATCCTCAATCTCCTCCACCTCCTCCATCAACTCATCCACCTCCAAATCCTTATCCTGCATTTCCCAATCCTCCTCCATCTCTTACACCTCCATCTGCTGCTGCTCCTTCTCCTCATCCTCCTCGTCCTCTGTGGCGTGCTCCTCTCTGTCTCTGGAGCGTTGCTGTTTCGACAACATGCAGCTATTCTAGGCTCTTCTCCAGGCTGTGTCCAGCCCAAAGGTTGAGTTGGCGCAGGTCGGCTTCCAACAGTTTTCTCCACGAGTGGCGAGGGGGTACAACATGGCTCTTACAACCTCTCGGAGGGCCGGAAATCGTTGGACGCAAGGATTGGCATGGTCCTGGTCAACAACAAAACTTCAACAGAGGTAATTCCACTAAGACACCTTTAAAACGCCGTTAAACGATGCTATATAAATCAGGGACACGACAACCAATTAGTCTTGTCCCGGGTTTATGTAGTATCGTTTGACAACGTTATTAAGTATAATGAGAGCTGTAGTATGCCAAATTAATTTCTGTGGACATCAACAGCCTTTGTTGCTATAAGATGTCGTTAAACCCTGGATCCATCCATCCACCAATTAGTCATTTTTTATGAGTGTAAACTAATCTAAGTTGTTAAGGACCATGGCAGCTGTAAGATGTCGTTCAACTTATGGAATAATAAAAATAATCTAATCTTATCTAATCCTGGGTTATGCCTAACGAATGGTGACAACACTTCGATTAATTCCACACTTCTCTAAAGTGTGATATTCGACACCTTTAAACCAGATTGAGACACATATATTTATAAGATATAAATATACCAATATACCAAAATAATTTTTGTCGATGTCAACCGTCTTTGTTGCCTTGAGATGTCGTTAAATTCTTGGATCCATTCATCCAGCAGGTTAATTAGAGCGCTCTGTTTAGACACCTTTAAAATGTTGCCAACCGATGCTATATATTCAGCCATAGAACACAGCAGAAAGACCAACGGCCATTGTTGCCAAAGGACGACGTTAAACTTTGGAATAATAATAAATAGCAGAAAGACCATTTTCTTGGAGTTGTTAAATTTTGGGTATGTTATGTTATGTTATATATAATTATAATAAAACTCTGATGTTAGTAAATTACTTACATATATATAACATATTGATTAATGAGTATTTCTGTTACTATCCTCCAACATTTGGTTCTTATATGTCGTACTTGGTATGATTTGGTTCATGTATTGGAATAAATATTACTTTGAATAGTGCAGCAGTGTTGTATTGCTATAAGGGAAATATACAGGTAATTGTGATTTGAATACATTGAAATACAACTTTAAAGATTGTAATTATATGTTCATATATGCTTTGTTAATCAACTAAATTTATAGTTGAGTGTGTAGAACACCTGAACAGTTATTTGAAAAAAAAACCGGTATACCACATGTTTCATTTAATGTGAATGCTGTTTATGAAATTGTTACTATTTCTTACATGATATGATTGTAGCAGTAGATATTACTATGGAATGTCATTGGACTGTAGATTAAGAAATAAGAAAATAGGGCCGACTGTGCATTTATATTTGAAATTGTTTAAATATTTCTTGTGTGTGGTAATTGTTCCAAAATACTGTTTAAATTGCATTGAACATTTTATTAATATGTGTATCATAAACAATATTAGATATATTGCTTTAAATGATGTGACAATAGTGATATTGTGCAGCTCTGTTTAACACCTTTAAATGGTGTTTCTCGGATGCTATAAGTATTTTGTTTTCTGTGAATTGTACTTGTAAATTGTCGTCAACGGCCATTGATGTCAAAAGACGACGTTAAACTTTGGATTAATAATAATAGCAGAAAGTCAGCTATAGAACACATTAGCAAGTCAATGAGCTGTAATATGCCAAACAAATCTCTGTCGACGCCAACAGCCTTTGTTGCTATAAGATGTCGTTAAACCCTCGATCCATCCATCCAGTAGCAAGTCAATAAATATATTGTTCCTTTTCGAAGTGCTTGTTTGGCGTATTACAAAAGATTATTATTCCCTTATGCAAAAGAGGTCAACGGCCCTGGTATTGTATTGTATTGTATCTAAACATTTATAAAGCGCCTCTCACAGTATTCGCTAATCAGAGGCGCTCCCAGTGCGAAAGACCCAGTGAATAGGTTTTAAGACAGCGGAACGAGGCACTTGGGCCACCAGCTAATAAAGATCTATGGTAGCCATAAGATGTCGTTAAACAATAGAAACCGCCAAGGTTGAAATGACTAGGACACGCTAGCCGATTAGTTTGAGTGGTCGCCTGGAACGTTCTTAAACAACTACTATCACCTGGCTAATTAATTAGAGCGTTGGGCTTTTATTCAGTAAACGTATCATGAGTTGTAAGCACAAAAATGTATCATTTTAGCTAAATCATAATTTATAGGGGTGATGTGAACAGCAAAAACTGATGTCGAACAGAACTTAAAATAAAATACCATCTAAAAATGGTAATCGTTTGAAAATAAGACTTGTTCGCATAATAAACTGTCAGACATTTTACAAAATTCCTGGTTGTACAACATGAGAACCAAACTTAAAATAAAATACCATCTAAAACTGTCAATCCTTTGAAAATAAGGTTTGTTTGCGTAATAAACTTCGATTATGTTCGTCATTTTCATTTCAGGCAATCTGTCAAATTTTCAGGCAATCTGTCAAATTTTCATTTCAGGCAATCTGTCAAATTTTCGTCGTCTGATTTCAGGGATTTTACAAAATCCCTGGTTTTACGAATTGCCTGTAACATATATAAACTGCGGTACGCAGTAGCTGATTGGTCAGAGCGCTCGATTTGTAACGCGGAGAGTACGGGCAAATAAATCTTCCTCCACATCCTCCTATTCCTCCTCCTTTTCATCGTCCATCTCCTCCTACTGCTACTCCCCTCCACATCCTCCATCTCTTCCTCTTCCTCCTCCATCTCCTCCTCCTCCTCCTCCTCCTCCTCCTCCTCCTCCTCCTCCTCCTCCTCCTCCTCCTCCTCCTCCTCCTCCAACGGTTTTCTCCGTGAGTGGCGACGGCCAGTGGCGTCACGAGGGGGTGCGGGGGGTGCGGACCGCACCGGGTGACACCCTCAGAGGGGGGGGGGTGACACCCAACATGAGAAAATAAAGAAATTTTGGAAGGTGAGGAATTCTTAAAGAAAAGGTCATCACTATTTTTTAGGAGACGAATTCCTAAAAAGGTCATCACTTTTTTTTGGAGGCGAATTCCTAAAAAAGGTCATCACTTTTTTTGGGAGACGAATTCCTAAAAAAGGTCATCACTTTTTTCAGGGTGACACCATGACTTACCGCACCGGGTGACATCAGCCCTAGTGAAATCATTGGTCCTGTTCAATAATAAAAATGCAACAGAGGAATGCCGTGAAGACACCTTTAAGACGTTGCCAAACGATGCTATATAATCTTGGGACACAATAGTAGATTAGTTATCCCTTGCTTTCAATCAAATCTAACGGCAATTGCAGCCATAAGATGTCATTAAACCTTTGGAACATTCGTAATAACCAAATCTCGGACTGTATTATGCCGTATACGAACGGTGAGAACTATTCAAAATAACTTCTGTATATAATAATCATAGGAAACGATAGCCGAAGGATAGAGATTACTTTGTTATTTGGAGTTCTTGCCTGGAAAGTTGGAAATTACTAATATCAGCTGTTTAGAGCGTTGGGTTTGCAACGCAGAGGGTACGTGTTCGATCCTCCTGAGACGATTACTTTGTAGTGGCTTTGCGCAAGTCCTTCACGCGCAGTTGCTCAGCGTCATCGATTGATGCTTGGTCATTAGATAGTGGCGCTTCACAAATGTATTAATAGTAGTGATAATAATAATAATAACATCGAATAATCCGCGCTATAAATCTTGTCGTTGTATTGTTTACAAGAATACACCTTCCGACCTTGGATCCGATTTACCAGTCACTTCTGAAATAATACAACGAAAGTGACATTGTTTCAGGCTTATATAGCATCGGTTGAAATCGTTTTAAAGGTGTCGAAGGAGTGCTTTATTGCAAATAAACTTTTTTAATAAGATCGTCAGACTGTGCAGGTTTGGTGGACTTGTAGTGTCGGTTCGTTTACCAAGGTCGTGTATTTCAGAGATATGAATTTCGAGATTACCACGATCCGTATACGAAACTTTAAATGGCGTGGCGGCTATTTAAACTCGCAACCACTGGCGCAAACTTGTCCAAAGTATTGGGGGGCATTTGGCCATTTATTCTACACTTGTTGCATTGAATGTACAGTCCATCTCAATTAGTGGGGGGGGGGCCCGTGCCTCGGCTGCACCCCACGAAAGAGTTTACGCCTATGCTCGCAACAGTCGTGAAGGATCTCACCGATCAATTCATTGAAAAATGAGTACAATCGAAGCCATACGGTCATTATATAAAACGTCTACATTTACATTTAGCAGTAACACCATTACATTTATATAGTCCGCGTTTCTGGAAGACTAGGCTAAATACCTATGTGTGGCGTATTCCAGTCGTCAGCATGAGTGAGTAATTTCAGTTTAACGACACTGTGTGTCATTACAAAGATCATTAGTGTCGCCATCCTTTTTTCCAGGGTTGGAACTGGCACTCCCAGAGTGCGTGTAGTGACGGGTTACCTCATCATGACATCAAAGGCAGTTATATATATATATATATATATATATATATATATATATATATATATATATATATATATATATATATATATATATATATATATATATATATATATATATATATATATATATATATATATATATATATATAGCATCGTGTGAAAGCGTTATAGCGATGTCTAAATAAGGGTTGTCATTTGTAAGTGTTTAACGACATTTTATAGTAATTTACGTGGACAGAAATTTTGTATTTTTGTTCAACAGTTCCCGCCGTTTATGGAAGCCTGCGAAGAATTCAACCCGTTTCACGTCTTCCCTTTATATAGCATCGGTTGATCCAGTTTCAAAGGTGTCTAGAACGAACGCTAAAAGCAATATGCTAATAGCATACCGTCCCCACTAAGTGTAGCTTTCGCCAATGCAGTTTGACACTTCGTGTCAATGTCTGCATGAGTTTACCTAGATAACTTTGTTACTTAGGTGGTGTCACTCCCTAATCAGGGTAAGGAAGGAGGGCGACGGTAATCACTTACGTCATTAAAAATCGTCGTTAAACAGAAACTTCCACTACGCTATAATATAGCTTTTATGAGTTGCCAAAAAAGCGCTATATTAAGCATTCTGATACATACATACATACATACATACATACATATATACATACATACATACATACATACATACATACATACATACATACATACATACATACATACATACATACATACATACATACATACATACATACATACATACATACATACATACATACATACATACATACATACATACATACATACATACATACATACATACATACATACATACATACATACATACATACATACATACATACATACATACATACATACATACATACATACATACATACATACATACATACATACATACATACATACATACATACATACATACATACATACATACATACATACATACATACATACATACATACATACTTCAACCAATAAATAAGATGGTTAGTGGCTATTTAACGACATTGCGTCATAAAAAGGTGATTATCGTCGCCCTCCTCCATTCTCCGTGATTGGGTCTGGCACTGCCAGTGTACGGGCAGTGACGGAGTTAGTTAAAAATTGTCACTTTATTTCTAATATCGAGAATTATAAAGCGTCGATTTCAAGCGTTTTAAATGCGTCTATAACATTTTCAAAAATCGTCCATTAATTAACGACATCTTGTGGCTGAGGGGAGGATGAAGTGAGTGCAAACTAACACTCTATCGCGAATAGGGTAATTATAGCTCAGATTGAAACCGTTGTAAAGGTGTGTAAGAATTTCATAGAAAAATAATTATCCAGTGGTCAACGACATCTTGTGGTTGCCAGAGTCGTTAATGTCGACCTTCTCAATTGTTCCACAACATGTACAGACTTTTCACTGTCACTTTATATCTAATTTCCGAAATTATAGCGTCGATGGAATGCGGTTTAAAGCTGTCTATGATAGTATTTTTAAAACTCATCCATTCATTAACGACATCTCATGAGAGAACTGTTGGCGTGGTCCTCATCTGACACTAGAGGTTCGGTAAGAACGACTTCTGGTATCCTTCGTATCTTAGGAAGTTTCTGTTTTTAACGACGCGGCGTGATAACGAAGTTGGTTACAGTGCAACATGTAAATGTCACGTTTTTATTCAGCGACCGTATGGCCTAGATCATGATAATGTTCCAATGATATAATCGAGTGAGATCCTTCACCACCGCTGCCAATTTGAGGTTCCACCCCTTTAAATCTCTGAAATAGCTATCATTGATATGCGAACCGAAATCCTGACTTTGTGATCTGATGTAATGTAAGAGTTATCTGATACAATATAATTCTTAAATTATCGATTTCTTATTATAGCACGCATAAAAACTGAAAAAAGGTGTGCTTGGGACTGTTTTTGTCTCCTTCTACACCACGCTTCAGAAGAGTAATTCAAGTAATGCCATGGATTTATATTCAAAAACCGAATTCGGACATCCACTGGACATCTACCTCTGATACGACGCAGCGATCACGAATAAGCTGGTGCCCTGCTCTTAGCTTTAGTGTAGGGCTTTAGAAGCTAGGGATTTACGATTACGATTACATGTGTTTGGAAATACACGTTATACAACATTATATGTTGTAAGTTTATCTAGATTTTATTTTAGGTTTGGCGGTGCCAATTGGGGAATACATCTTGGTACTTTCGTTAACTGTGCTACCCTATTTACAGTTAGATTGGCCGTAGAAATCTTCGTAAGAGCGATCTGCGTGAAGTTGTGGTTGTTTGAACGCCACTTGACAATGCAGCGTTTCGCTTTATCAACCTCCTCAATTTAAATGTTCGTCTTGTCTTCCCTACGGATTCTGAAGGCACTCCTACGGACTCAACTTGGATATTGACCTGATTACGGCTGAGTTTTGGTGTGCATTGGACACCGGCGCAATAGAAGTAACTTATTACAATAACTCCCAATAAACACTTGAAATCGGTTTCTTCCTTTGGTGTTGCGTTTGGAGCGCAGTAGTTATCTCGGAAAGGCGCTATATAAATAATCTTAATGAATCTGTGTTGTTTTTTTTATTGAATATTGTAATTTTCTGGAGTTGAGAAGATAAGCTGTAGTTGTTGAACATCTAAAGATTCAACTATAATTCGGTTGGTGGAGATGGAACTGGAGAATATCATCCTGGCTTCTTCTCGCCTCTTCATAAGAATTACTGATAATAAACTATCTAATTATCTCATCTAATGAGATCTGGAAATTACGTCATTGTCCTGATTCACAATGTCGGGAATCGATAGTCGGTTTTAAGCATAGGCGTGTTCAACAGTCACAATGTTATGCCACAAATGTCGTTAAACTGTGACTCAACAGTAGCCGACTGACTATAACACTCTCCTTAAACACCTTTTAAACGTTGACAAAATATTTATATAGGCTTGAAAATCCGTCAGGATCGTCAGTCAAATTTCGTGTATAAAAGACATAGACGTCACAAGATTGTGTTAAACAATTAAAAAAACTATTAAGCTGTATTCCTAACGTTATACAAGTCGCTAGGGCTAGTCATAGCTTCAACTCCGCCACTACTCATCCTCTGGCAGTGCCAGTTGAAAGTCTTCATAAAGGAGAGGGGCGACGCCAAGCTAAGTTCGACGTTAACGGTCCTGACAGCCAAGAGACGTCGGGCCTACTAGGCTACTATTGTATATGATTGGTAAAAACGCTTCATTTTTAGACACCTTTAGAAACTTTCAAACCTACGCTATAATTATCATCGTTGACTGCATTGTCGATGGGTTAAAATGATATATGCATTATCTTTGTCAAGCCAGCGTGTGGTTAAACTGTTACTAAGCAACCGAATGGATGAAGCCCGCACGTAACGCAGAAGGCACGGGTTCGAAACTCCTTCCCTCAGGTTGTTACTGTGCAGGGACCTTGAACAAGTTCTTCACTCACAATTTCTCAGCGCCGTCGATTAAATAGTGGCGCTTAATAAATGCATAACACTAATGATACTAAAGTGTATATGTTAATTTAGACACCTTTAAAACGGCGTTCACCAATGCTATGTAAGCTTGGGGCACGATAGGAGAAATAACTTTAGACAACAGGCATTATCATATATTAAAGTAATTTACTGGCTATGTGCTATAATATGACAAAATAATTTCTGTCGACGTCAACGCCCTTTATTGCCATAAGATGTCTTTAAACTCTGGTTTGCTACGCCAAGAGTACGGAGTACGGCTTCGATCCTCCTCATCCCCTTGATACGGTTTTTGTTAAGATACATTGAGGAAATCTGTCACTCACAATTGCTCAACGCCACCGATTGATGCTCGGTCATTATATAGTGCCGCTTAATAAATGCATGGTAGTAATAATCTTTTGACTCTAGTTGAGAATTTGTTGGTGTGTCTGTGTGCGTGTGTGTGTGCGTGGTCGGCCTCTGGTGACTCTTTTGATTACCTGAACAACGTTTTCTAACTGAAGGATGTTGTTCTTAAAGACGTCTTCCTTTGATTAGTTGCCTCTGATTAGTTTTCTATAACTTACCTTAATGAATGAATAAATTTAAAAATGAGCAAACACTGGACGAATAAATAAAAAATTAACCGTATGCGTCTGTTCTTGTATTAAGAAACCTGTGATTCTCGTATGTCTGGCTTGCCTTTTATGTACAAATTGAGCCGAATGGCTAAACGCCATGCAATTTATACTGACCTCCTTAAAAGTTCAGAAATGAACACAGGACTATACGACACAAAATTGATGGAAGTGAGCAATTGCGAGTGAAGAACTTACTCAAGGTCTCTACACAGTAACCGTATCTCTCAAGTAGGAGGATCGAACCTGTACTCTCTGCGTTACAAGGCGATCGCTCTAACCAGGTAAACATAAACCTTTCTTGATAAATTATTTCGTTTTTCCCAAAGTATATAGCGTCGTCTTATTGTTCGCAGTGTTTAGCGACATTTTTCGCTGCCAGTGCCGTTGACATTACCTCTCATTTGCATAACTACGATAGGCATTACCCGTTGTTTTTCAATTACATCGAATGTCGTTTTACATATAGCGTCGTTTGAAAGAGTTTTAGAGGTGTCTAAACAAGGCTTGTGATCTTTCACTGTCGATGGGAGAACAGCTTAACGACATCTTTTGGCAACAAACGCAGTTTACGTCAGAAAGTTGGGTTGAAGAGTTCTCACCGTCTATAAGAGACAGCCAAGGAATGTAATCGGTTTAACGTGTTAAATTTATATAGCACCGCTTGACACCTTTTCAAAGGTGTCTAGCGCGAAAGTTCAAATCAATCTTGCTGGCATCCACACAAGTGCAGCTTTTGCAATTACGGTCTGACACTGCGTCAAGGTCTGCATGAGTTTACCTAGAAACTGTGCTACTGTGATATTCGGGTGGTGTCAGTCTCTAGCCTAAGTAAAGCGGGAGGGCGACGGTAATCACCTATATTATTAAATATTATTACACTGCCATATTATATTCGCAAATCTTCAATACCATTGATTTTCAAAACTAACCTTAAAACTTATCTTTGAAATGTACTATAATTAGACTTTCTTCTCTTGCGCGTTTTCATGGAATTTCTTATCCTGTTTAGACGCGCTACAAATGCCAGATAATTATTATCATTATTATTATTATTATTATTATTATTATTATTATTATTATTATTATTATTATTATTATTATTATTATTATTATTATTATTATTATTATTATTATTATTATTATTATTATTATTATTATTATTATTATTATTATTATTATTATTATTATTATTATTATTATTATAATTATTATAAAAAAAACTTACATATCCATACATATGTATGTATGCATGCATGGATACATACATACATACATACATACATACATACATACATACATACATACATACATACATACATACATACATACATACATACATACATACATACATACATACATACATACGTACATACATACATATATACATACATACATACATACATACATGCATGCATGCATGCATGCATACATACATACATACATACATACATACATACATACATACATACATATATACATACATATATACATACATACATAAAAATAAATCATGAAAAGGCAAGATCGATGTAAACGCAATTGGCAGCCATAAAATGTGTTCAAAACTGAAAAATATGAAACTATATTTGGAAACACCTTTAAAACGCACGTAAATGATTGTATATATAAGGAGTTGTTCGCAATTCAATATCTTTGATAGCGCAAGGTCTAGCAAATATAGTGGATTATATGCTTCAACTCATTCTCCATTAGCATTTTTCTTTGACATATGTAGACACCCCTCTGAAATGACACAACATCCGTGAATAAGTTTGTGTTTTAGAATAGCTTTTCAGAAACTTGGAGTTTACTATTACGATTACTTCTAGAGTTATCCTGTACGATGTTTTTCTGTTGTGGATGACGTGCTATTCAATCTGCCCAAGTTGGAGTTGAACTGGAAAAGACGTGAGGTGTAACTTTGAGGATGGAAGGTGGAAACGCTGTGTCAATAGTTCTTTACTTTCCTCTGGTAAGGACGTCTAACACTCCTATGTAAGTAACAGTTAGCTAGAAGTGGGTGCAGAGATGGGATTTGGGTGGGTGGATGGGTAGAAACTGGATAGGGTTTGTGATGTATTGCTCTGATATGGTGGAAACAAGATCTGCAAAGGTTTCTTACGTGGAACTGGAATGTGAGATTACTGTCCAAAGCCCCCCATGTGTTTTGACAGTCTTTGATATTGGAACCAACAAGGTCAACGCTAGAATGAGAAGGCAAAGAGCGCAGTCGTTGGCGTGAGCCAAATATGATTTCCTCAGACTTATCTGGGTTTATGAAAAGACCGTTGAAGCATAACCATGAATGCCTTGGTGACAGAGCAATGTAACTGGACTCCATAAGCGATTGGCTTTAAGTCTGATTGGTTGAGTGAAGATCGTTAATAATAGGGGCTGAGAAGAGATAACAGTTGTGCAATGAGAAGTATTAATTACAATTGATTAGCAATTACAAACAAATCATATTACAAGTGCATTACAATAACAATTGAACTCCAATTACAATGTATTTACTATTACAAATGAAATAAAAATACAAATAAAATTGCAAGTGAATTACAATTACAATTTAATAAAAAAATATATATATACAATTGAATTACTATAACAATTGTATTTGACACCCAATAGGACATTGGGTGTTTCATTGGATTGTTTATTCTGTTACAATATTGATTAGCAATTACAAAGGTTGAAATGCCGTTGACGTCGACAGAAATTTATGTGCTTATTGCAGCTCAACCGCTTTATATGAATTTGGAACAGTGGAAATTTAGGAACCGCGCGGCTTCTTATACATAAAGGGCAAATGTAACATTTAAAAAGGGTGTTGAAGGCGCTGCGGTATTTCTTCTTCTTCAGATGCTATAATCGTTGGAATTCTGGTCGGCCTGTGCTATGACAGCTGTGGCTCTGCATGCTATCGTCATCGGTGAGTCTCTTTCAGGTTCCTTTTAAGAGAGGGTTCATATTACTCATCAGACGCTGTAAGTCATTGTAAATGTACACGCGTTCTACGGAGACCGAATACGGACACAACACTACTCGTTTTACCGTACTCTAGTAGTGCCATTCCTAAGCCTGGATAAAGAGGAGGTGACCCTAAACATCTTTGTAATCGTGACTCGTTTCTAACTAACCACTGGCGGTACATAATTATACACTGTATTAATCAGTGTGTTTACAACGTCTTGTGTCCACCAAGGCCGTTGACGCCAATCTTACTCCCTGCTTTCGTGATATATATAACAACAAATTAGTGCTTAATTTCGAGGGTTTAACAACAAAGGTCGTTGACGTCGACAGAAATTATTTTGTCAGTTGCTGTTTAACAACTCTCCGTTATAACAGAGATGATTAGCGTCGCCCTCCTCCTTTATCCAAGCTTCGAACTGGCACTGCTACAAATAGGGTAGTGGCGGATTTATTATTTCTTTTCTGTAGGCATGAAGATTTGACTAACAAAAATTGTTCAAGTGTTTCATTTAGATATTCAATAGCGTGAAAGTTATTGTGTATTGTATAAGGAGTCACTTAGCAGCGTCTAAAAGCGAGTTAGTGAATCCAGTGTTTGCCGACAACTATTTACTGCCTAGGTCAATCACATCGAACTTCGTCCTTTAAGCGTCCCTCCTGTAAATGGTAAAGGTTGAAAAGGCGCCTTTTGTATTAGTTTAAGGTCATCTGATAGCATCAAATGTAGGTAGATGAGTTTTATATATGGGGTCATGTGGCCGAATTTCAAAGGTGTCTAACACCAACTTTGTGTATTAGTATGAATTAAATTAGTAACGCGCACATTGTCATACCGAAATGTGAATCTGAGGGCGCAAATAGTCAGTCACCAGGATAATATTCAGTTGGATACCCAAACGCGTGAAAGCCAACGAGAATTAGTGACTTTTGAGCCGCTTTTTGAAGGTAGGAAGTGAATTTGAGCCATGTAGAGAAAGTGGCAGTCTATTCCAGTCCCAAAGACGATTAGCGTCGCCCTCCTTCTTTATACAGGCATGGGACTGCCACTGCCAGAGTACGGGCAGTGGCGGAATTTACTGTAGTTTAGGATAACTAATTTCTTATGATTTTGTCTCTGTCAACAAGAGTCTTGAGAAGCTGAGAACTATAGGATTGGATGGATGGACCATAAAGAACGCGAATATGAAAACCATCCTAAAACCAGGGTACATCTAATTTCAAATGGCATAGAAGGGTTGTTTGTTATTGCAAACTCTAAATGCAAATTTACACATATTTCTTTAGTAACCGTATGGTCTCGACCCTTGTCATTTTTCAATGAATTGATTGGGTGAGATCATTCACCACCGTTGTCCATGTGAATGGGTGCCACGCCATTTAAATATGTCTCCGTGTACGGACCATACTAGCCCTAGATTAACTATCTGATATATAACCACGATCTGTATGCGAACCGGCAACCTCAAAGGCGAGTTGTATTGCATTGTATCTAGACATTTATAAAGCGCCTCTCGCAGAATAACTATTCAGAGGCGCTCTCAGCACAGAAGTTGATGATACTCACAGAATGGGACGTATACGTTCAAATCATCAGATTTAAGCGTATATCATAATGCCAGAGGCATCAATCGATACATTGGACGTTGTGATAACGGTGAACTCGTAGTCGAGAAGTCGCTCAAACTCCATTTCCTAACTATAGGTTTAATATTTCTTGCCACGTAAATGCCATGTTATATAACTCGCATTAGCCTACAGCCACGAAATCTGACGCGGAAAGTTACGTCAAAAATTATAGCGTTAATTGACAGCATTTTAAAGGTGTCTTACCACAGCATTCATTAACAATATTAGTTAGTTGTTGTCGATGTTAGTACTACTACTACTGAAACTATTTAAGCCATACAAAATCGTTGTTTGTTTCCTTTTAGGAGCATACGCTACAGAAGGAACGCGAAGCAATGAACGATTTCTCACTTAGGAATTCAAAGCTGAGTCGATCCGGTCTCGGTGGAACAGTATTGCGCTACAAAAAAGGATGTTGAAGAACCTTCCGTAATTCTAGGCGGATCTAGAGTGGAACCATCGGAACGATCGGAGCAACGACCCGATAAATTCAACGAGGGAACCGTTCATGTTGAAGTACTCAACTATGGATTCGAAGTTGACAGGGAAGAAATGGATTCCGATCAAAGACGTAATTCCTCGTCAGAGTATTAAGGGGAAGGGAAAACACAATTGTCGGAAAACGACAGAGTTGTTATGGGTCGAATATCCTAAAATAGAAATCAAATTCTAGTTTCTGTTGATGTGAAGGACGCTAGATTATAATTGGATCCATTTAAACACCTGTAAAATGTGTTGTAGATACGCTATACATAATCATCAATCGCGTATGCTCACGTAGTATTTTGTAAAATTCCGGTGGAACTCACCCTCAAATTTGGCTTGAGCAATGATTTTGCATAGTAGTAACCATCGACTGATGCCTTCAGCACTATCATACAGGCGCAATAGAAGGTCCTAGAATAGATTACGTTACATTAGCATGGGAAAATCCGTAAGCTGGAATTCTTCGCCAATGATCAGCGAGAAGAGTAGAGAAAGATGGAATAGCGTCTCTCTCTGTCTTTGCAAACTGATCTTCTGGATATTGACCTGATTAATGTTTCATTTTGATGCGACATTGGTTGATACCTTGTGCCATCAGTTGATGCCTTGTGCATTAGACTCCGGCGTTATAGAAGTTACTAATTACAACTAAGTGAAGTTAGCACTGGACGTGAAGAAAGCGTTATTGGTGAATTTGTGGATATAGGTTTAAAACTTATTGAACTAACTGCCCAGAGAGTATGTTCAAAAGCATTTCCTTCACATCTGATTTAAGAAAAAACTTCTCTAGTCAACCTAATTAGTGATAAATTTGCAAGTCAGTTAATCGCCAAAGCAATCGGCACTTTCTCGGTTGAAGCATGAGTACTACAATTACGAAAATTTTGAGGCATTCATAAGGCATCACAGTTGAGTTTAACCTGATTTTATATTAACCCCACTATTTTTTCACGGAACTGTAATGTGGCAGAGGAACAACGGGAATTGTTCAAGTTAATTGCACATCTCTAAAAGCACTTTTCATAATTACCGTATTATGCAATGCGAACGACGAAAACTGTTCAAAGTAATTGCACACCTTTTAAAGTCTCATATTCAACCTATAAGAATAAACGAAGAGCGCCGTTGTTTGACGTAGAAGGCTAGACTTTCTAAATTATATTATTATCTTAGATTATTGTCTGTACAGAGGACAAACGCGATATGTCCAACTCTTAAGACCATGGACATATTATGTTTGTCCTCTATACAGTAATACTCTTGCATTATACTATACGAACGGTGGGCACTGTTGTAAACCATTAAAGTGTGATACTCGCCCCATAAGATAAAGCAGACGACGGTATTGAGCTACAACTTGGCAAAAATTATTTCTGTCGACGTCAAAGGCCATTGTTGTCATAAGATGTCGTTAAACTCTGGATCAATCCATCCTATTATTCCTGCTTAAGCTCCATCTGTCTTTACTTCTCTTTGTATTTCAACGTCTCTATAACGGTCGCATCCACAAAAATAATTGTAAAAGTGGTCAAACAGTGCCCGAATAACTGAGCCAAGCCTCCTAGACAAACAATAAATTCTTAGTCATCTTAAGCCAGGAGAGAAGATTGTCTCTAGTCTTAATTCAGAGTCGCTTTGGTTTTTGAAGTCAGGAGAACATACTTTCTGAGAATATCGACTATGCCTTAACTCCAGACTTTTCTAACGACACTAGGTGAAGCCTTTTGTAGAAATCACTTCCAAGATTGCATCAAAGATATCACGAGTGTAGGTTTACTGTTGTTTTTTCTTCAGTTTAACGACGCTGTATCATAACAAAGATGACTAGCGTCGCCCTCCTCCTTATTCTTATTGACTTGCACTTCCAGAATACAGGTTTATGGACATCTTATTGCAATAAGGCTGTTGACGTCGACATAAATTATTTGTGAATAGTTCTCACCGTTCGTATGGCATAGTAGTAGCAATCCATTGTTTACGACGTCCTGTACCTACAAAGACCGTTGACGTCTTTATTAAAGTTCATTGATATAGTTCTGTTCAGAAAAGCACTTTCTATAATTACCGTTATTTGCTGTATTATGCTATACGAACGTCGAGAACTGTTAAAAATCAGTTCACACCTCTTTTAAGTCTCATATTGACCCTATAAGAATAAGCTGCTGTTTAACGACACAGCGTCATAAGAAAAGAGATTAGTGTCGCCCTCCCTCCTTTCTGTAAGCTTCGGACTGACACCAGCCGAAAGCGGCAATGGTGAGTTTGTGGCTATCAGTGCCGTTGATTTCGAATCTACACGTACATTGGTGTTGTGGACAAATGTTAAACAACAGTTTGAGTGAAGCTTACGAATAAATTGAGTGAAAGCGTTACATTTTAAAGGTGTCTAATTGCAGTATTTATTATTATGCGTGCTTAATGACATATTGTGGCTGTCAGCGGCATTGACGTCGACCTTACCTTCCCTCGTGCAATTACTATTTTCTGTTCTAATGTCTCGTTTGGTGACGGAGCTGACGATCATTAGCCTATACCGTCGGTGGAAAGCGTTTCAGAATAGTAGAAATAGTAATCCATTGTTGCTATAGCTAAGAAGGCCGTTGACGTCTTTAAATTTCGTTGATATGTAGTTCAGTTCATTTTCACATATCTTTCGTACATTTGGCTTTTTGCCTCTTTTATTTCTCTTTGTGGCGGACGTTCTAATCGTAGAAGTTGTCAATGTGCAAAATATATGGCGTCAGTTGTCTGCGTTTTA
The DNA here is from genome assembly GCA_963556255.1 of Allolobophora icterica. Classification (NCBI taxonomy): domain Eukaryota; kingdom Metazoa; phylum Annelida; class Clitellata; order Crassiclitellata; family Lumbricidae; genus Allolobophora; species Allolobophora icterica. Next base: position 4,878,978 of record OY744616.1, on the reverse strand, counting down.
AAGATGTCTAAAAGCAACTTTGTGTAATCCATTGTTTAACGACATCTATCGGCCCTTCACGTCGAACTTAACGCCCTCCTCCTTTTCAGTGGTTGGGACTGGCATTATGACATGTAGGGTAGTGGCGGAGTCAGAAATTATTTTTGAACGGTTATCGCCGTTCATATGGCATGATACAGCTCATGTTTGAAAGCCAGCAAATAAGTTGGTTAGTGGCTGTTTAACGACATTATCCGGGCTTTTGACTGAGACTGCCTCAGTACGAGCAGTGGTTAGTTTAAAAAATGTCACTTTAACCTATTTATAATATCGGGAAATATGACCTTGATTTCAAGCGTTTTAAAAGTGCCTAACTTTAACATTTTCAAAACCGACCATTAATTAATGCGCTAATATCGGGCTGATTGCACTGACACTTTATCTAGAATTTTGATTGTTATAACGTCGATTGGAAACGTTTAAAAGGTGTGTAAGAATTTCGTAGAAAAATAATTATCCAGTGATCAACGACATCTTGTGGTTGCCAGAGTCGTTAATGTCGACCTCCTCAATTGTTCCACAACATGTGTAAACTTCATACTGTAACTTTATTTCTAATTTCGAAAGTCATAGCGTCGATGGAATGCGGTATAAAGGTGTCTATGATCAACGACATCTTTTGGTTGCCAGATAGCATTTAAAAAAAAATCGTCCATTCATTAACGACATCTAGTGACTGCCAGCGCGGTTGGCTTGTCCGGCCCTCATCTGACACTATAGGTTTCGGTAAGAACGAATTCTGATATCCTTCGCTTATAGGGTCGAATTAAGACTTCCGGGGGCCCTAAGCCAAGAGCCGGGGAGGACATACGGGGGCTCTAACCCATCACCCCAAGCAAAAGCCAATTACCAATGTAGCAGACTCGCATAGGTTAATTTCGTTACATTCGGCGCACATATCCAGAAGATTATTTGCAGAATTTACCTCAATTTCTTCATCTGTTTTTCACTTCACGTTTCGTCCGACAAATCAAAGTCATTACTAGCAGTGGCAGTGTTCTTTGTTTCAATCAATGCACTCATTGCACTGATTGGTGCTCACAACGGCAGCGCTTTAAAAACCATGTAGTTTATGGAGATCTACTTCTTTTTATTTTAAAAGTTGTTTTTTCTTTCTTTTTTCATACCCACTTGAATATAACCGCTTCATTATAAATGTCACTGACGGTATTGTGTTTCATTATTGGCCAATAAATTAGGTAATTTCCGAGTATTCA
>OY744616.1:4867722-4872722 GCA_963556255.1 Allolobophora icterica | reverse complement strand
CGACAAAATGTCACCTCTGACTCGCAACAGGACGGTGAGTTAAAAGAGTTGGAAATAAAAATAGAAAGAGCTGGGAGAAACTACACACACGGCAAGATATAGCCACTTGTGCTTTCCTCAAGACTTATTTCTTTTCTCTTGGCCTTGCGCACTGGTAGCGCCTCTGAACGGTTCACCCTACTAGAGGCGCTTTATAAATGTTTAAATACAATACAATACAACAAACCCCGCAAGTGTGGGAAATTAGTAGAGTTGATGTAGAGCGAAAATCCTGAATTAGAAATTATATTCTAGTTTCGTTTAATGTGTGGGACGCAAGAAATTCGTGACCATTAAACACCTGTTAAATGTTTTTGACGTAGGCTATATATAATCATCAATCGGGAATTCAATGATGGCTTGAAGAAGTAGTATACGTATATATATAGAAGCTCATAGACTAGATTAGCATGGGAAATGCGTAAGCGGAAATCCTTAGTAGCGATCATAGGCTGACTCCCTGACTCCTTGAGCGTAAATACACTGGCTATATAGAAGTTAGATTAGATTAGCATGGAAAATCCGTAAGCGGAATTCTTCCCTAATCATCGGTGAGAAGAGCAGAGCTTTTGAAAAGATGGAATAGAGTCTCTCTCTGTCTACGTGGACTGATCATCTGAATATTGATCTGATTATGATTTGGTTTTCATGCGACATCGGTGGATGCCTTGTGCATTATACATCGGCGCTATAGAAGTTATTAATTACAACTAGGTGAAGTTAGCATCGGATGCTACGAAACTTTCATTGGTGATTGGTGGATATAGGTTTAAAACTTTTTTTTGATTGAATCAGCTACCGAGAGATAAATGAAGTATTCAGATTCTTGACGGTTTAAGAAATTAGCATTTGAACCTATAGTTAGTGATATATCTGCAAGTCAGTTAATTGGCAAAGGAATTCGATACGTTATCGATTAGAGCATGATTGTTATTATTGAGAAAACTTTTGGAAACTTTATGAAACATCACAGTCTCTTTTTAAATTGTTTTGACACATAAACAGAAACTACTAATTCTTAGTCTTCATTTCGACACTTTAAAATGTTTCTATCTGTATATATATATATATATATATATGTGTGTGTGTGTGTGTGTGTGTGTGTGTGTGTGTGTGTGTGTGTGTGTGTGTGTGTGTGTGTGTGTGTGTGTGTGTGTGTGTGTGTGTGTGTGTGTGTGTGTGTGTGTGTGTGTGTGTGTGTGTGTGTGTGTGTGTGTGTGTGTGTGTGTGTGTGTGTGTGTGTGTGTGTGTGTGTGTGTGTGTGTGTGTGTGTGTGTGTGTGTGTGTGTGTGTGTGTGTGTGTGTGTGTGTGTGTGTGTGTGTGTGTGTGTGTGTGTGTGTGTGTGTGTGTGTGTGTGTGTGTGTGTGTGTGTGTGTGTGTGTGTGTGTGTGTGTGTGTGTGTGTGTGTGTGTGTGTGTGTGTGTGTGTGTGTGTGTGTGTGTGTGTGTGTGTGTGTGTGTGTGTGTGTGTGTGTGTGTGTGTGTGTGTGTGTGTGTGTGTGTGTGTGTGTGTGTGTGTGTGTGTGTGTGATCTATTCACCAGCTGCAATTTGAAAGAATTCCGCTACTGCTCGTACTCTGGCAGTGCCAGTTCCAAGCCTGGAAAAGGAGGATGGCGACGCTAATGATCTTTGTTATCACAATGTCGTTGCACTGAAAACTGCTAATTTCACTTCCTGTAATGACTTCCTGTAATTCACATTATTCGCTGTATTATGCCATAGGAACGGTGAGAACTCGTCAAAATCATACCAAACCTCTTTTAAAGATGATTTTCACCCTATAAGAGAAGCAGAAGAGATTTTATGTGTTAATAGTTCGTTGTCTATACCTGTCCTTGTGTTTCAACGTCTGTACAACAGTCGCATCCAAAATTAATTATAAAAGTGGTCAGACAGCATCCGAATAACTGAGCCAAGCCTCCGAAACAAACAATAAATTCTTAGTTATCTAAAATCTGGACAGTCTCTAGTTTCTGTTATGTGTCAAAACTATTGTAAAGGAACTTATAAAATCTTCAAATTTTTTCTTTGGTGTCTCTAGTTTATTACCAGAGTCGCTTTGGGCTGTGAAATCAAGAGAAAAAACTTTCTGAAAACGTCGACAATGCCTTGACTCCAGACTGTTTTCACGACATCAGAGTTTAAGCATATATTTGACAATAAAGGCAATCGGCGACCACATAAAATAATTTGAATAGTTCTCACCGTTCATATGTCATTGTAGTAGTAATCTATTGTTTAACGACAACCTGTAGCTACAAAGGCCTTTGACGTCTTTAAAGTTCATTAATATAGTTCAGTTCAGACTTAATATAACTTTCTTATACCCAGGGGCGCCTACACCATCGAAACCTTGGAGCAAATGCTCCATCCAAGAAATATAGGGGTATCTCTCAGTGTGTGTTCCACCATTTTAGGGGGGGGGTGAAGGGAAAGGGGAAGAAGAGGAGGAAGGGAAGTTGCTCCATTGACTTGGGGGGATAGATGCCCCTGCTTATACCAGTTTCGTCAGTTGGTGTTTACCGAAGCTGTGTCATAGCAAAAAAGATTAGTGTCGCCCTCCTCCTTTCTCTAAGCTTGGGAGTGGCACCATCTGACAACGACAGTGTCGTAGCTCGTGGTTATCAGAGCCTTTGATTTCGAACCTATCTTCTTTAAAACGGGTCTCGCATTCGCAATCACTATCTTCGTTGAAATGACTCACTCGTTGCACTAGCATTTGGGTGAGGCTGACGAATAAATTGCGTTAGAGGTCACGTTTAAAAGGTGTCTAATTGCAGTATTTATTATTGAGCGTGTTTAACGACATATTGTGTCTGTCAGCGGAAATGACGTCGACCTCACCTCGCCTTGTGCAATGATTATTTTCTGTTCTAATGTCTCGTTTGGTGACGGAGCTGACGACCATTAGAGCGCCGGTGGAAAGCGTTTCAGATAAATAGTAATAGTAATCCATTGTTCCTATAGCTAAGAAGGCCGTTGACGTCTTTAAAGTTCATTGATATGTAGTTCAGTTCATTTTCAAATTATCTTTCGTCCATTTGGCTTTTCTCCTCTTTCTCTTTGGCCCAATGGCTCTTTTGTTGACCATAAGGTTTTTAATGGCCATAAAAGGATTTTTGTTCTCTTATTATTAATTTTTTGTGGCCTTTTGGTTCCTGTTAAAATGTTTTTTAAAATTTATTTTTGAAATATTTACAGTTTCTAATCCAACTATTTTAATATTAAGACATCTATATCATATTTACATATGTATATACGTGGATCAAAATGACAAAGTAGGCCTACACAGTTGTTATCTAACACTTAAATTATTACAAAATAATTACAGATAAAATACAAGTTATATCAAGTTTTATGCATTTTCATATCATGATAATTATGCAAGCAATTTATCAAGCATATTTTATTTAACCCACTTAAAGATTCACCCATGTTTAATTTTAAGTTAAAATAAAAAAGTGTGAATTGCCACCTGTTAAAATTTTAACATGGGACAATATTCAGGTCAATTTCTGATGCATCGTTGTTAAATTTTATTGAAGAATCAATGTTTTTGCATCCAATTCAAGCAAAACAGAAATAATTAAAATTCAAACTGAAATATTGTTAAAGTTTTAGTCTATACTCTACAGCATTAAAAAAATGTCAAAGTACCTTCTAGAGGTGAGTACACGCTCTCCAGAGGCGAGTATACTAAAAAATATTTGTTGACGGAGGTGAATATACGGTCTCTAGCGGTGAGTACACGCTGTGTACCCTCGTCTACATCCCTGACAAAAGTTGCTATATAATACAAAACTTCGTATTGAAATGTTAAAATTAATTTTATATACGGATACGGAAAAACAGTTTTAGAACTAACAGCTGCATTCATCATATTGAAAAATTCAATTTATAATTATGATAGTTGCAAATGGGGCAGTATTCTAGAGCGCTACGTATACGCATTTCTTATAGCAATACGTTCCTCCATTTTAAAGGTGTCTTAAGCGAAGTTTAGTTCGTTTTAGTGATTAACGACTGTGGCTGCCAGGGCCGTTGAGGGCGAGCATACCTTACTTATAATTAAATGTAGGCCTATGTGTTCCTAAACTAATCTGACGATTCTAGTTTTTCTAGTTTTTCTGTTTAAGGACTCTTTATTAAAACAGAGACGATTACCGTCGCCCTCCTCCTTATCCATATATCGGTCCAAGTCTGGCACCACTGGAGTATACGGCAGTGAAACGCGTGCCTTGCTTGTAGAAATCGTCGCGATGGATGGGGTTTGAATTCACCCTTATAGTGATCAATCTCTACAGGATATATCATCTGTGCCAATGAGGCGGTGTCATACACCAAAACGAACAAGGCTTTATTTAGACACCTTTGAAAATGGGAAAAGAAAATAGCTTTGAAGACAGGTGTAGCGATTTCAGATTACCCCCATTTCACATTACCCCCCGGTAACTTGAAATCGCGTTAAGATTACCGGGGGGTAATCTGAAATCGATTTCAAGTTACCCCCGGGGGTAATTTGAAATCGATTTCAAGTTACCCCCTACGATTTCAGATTACCCCCTCAAATTAGTGGGCCTCATTTTCGATTATCTTATATAATACTAATAATAATTGCCAATATTTATCACTGAACTCTCATTGTCCCCTTATAGCAGGATGTACGATAAGTTCTCTCTCTCTCTGCCTCAACTACATAAAACTCATGAAATGGAGCAGCAGACACGCATAAATAGTACTGTAGTTGTTTGGCTGGCAGCAGGGTTTACTGGTCAATGCTTGCAATAAGTGCGTCGGCCGTGGGAAACGTTAATATTCTCAGTCGTTTGAAACAGCTCGGTGGTATAGTTAGCATTTTATGTTATGTGAACATGGCGGGGGTAACTTGAAATCGCGTTCAGATTACCGGGGGGTAATCTGAAATCGCGTTCAGATTACCGGGGGGTAATCTGAAATCGC
>OY744616.1:4860222-4862722 GCA_963556255.1 Allolobophora icterica | reverse complement strand
TGCTAAACACCTTTATAACAAATTCAACTGACTATACTTAAATATTCCGCCACCACCCTGGGTGTATTTGTTGGTATCGTTTATGTACTAGAACAGGGATGGCGAACCTATGGCACGCGTGCCCAAAGTGGCACGCGTTCAAATTTTTTGGGCACGCGGAATCAGAGCGTCCCCCAAAATTTCAAACTTAGAAATACAAAATCCTTTTTAAGGACTTTATTTTAACACCATTCAAAAGCAATGTTTGAAATAACGTCTTTAATTTATGTTTTTACACTTTGTTAACTAAAGCCTATATATGAGAAAAATAATTATATACTGTGCAAAACAGGGGCGCCGCCAGGCTTTAAACAAATGGACGCACATCCTTCCGTCTCCTCCCATCCACGCCGCTCCCCGTCCTCCGTCTGCCACTTGCAGTCATTATTATTATTCGTTTATTAACTCCACACGTTGTCACACCGCAACATGGTACAAAACAACAGTTTAGAATAATAGAATCAAGAGTCGCTTGCAGTCATGATTGTAAATAAAAATGAGTTATAGAGAAACTGGAATCTACTTTAAGGCATCATAGAGAACCCTACAAATAAAATTAGTATCGTCCTTTGGAGGCAGGGCAAAGTCATGCATGTGGGCGCGAACGGAGGCTATACTGTCGTGTGATAAATACACTTGATGTCATACACTGAAAATGACCCAGAGTGACTCATAAAAGTACAGTATAACACATGCATATGATATCATATGATATTATTTATACAATGTATACATACTGTATGGTAAACACCTTTATAACAAATTCAACTGACTATACTTAAATATTCCGCCACCACCCTGGGTGTATTTGTTGGTATCGTTTATGTCCTTGAAATTGTACAGTGAAATTGTCAAAAATATCGATGCGATGCCTAACCATTGTGTGGATTTGATTTGGTGGGTGGACGCACGTGCGTCCAGTGCGTCACGCTGCCGGCGCCCCTGGTGCAAAACACCGAGGGGCACGCGACGGTATTTTTTAAAATTATTTAGCAGAATTTTGGCGTGCACCTTAAAAAAAGTTCGCCACCCCTCTACTAGAGGTTTATTATAATTTTGTACTACAGCTATAATTTTGTACTGTAGAAGTGTGTTATACCATACAAACGGTGAGAACTGCAAAATAATTTCTCTTGACGTCAACGGCCCTTGTTGCCTTAAGATGTCGCTAAACTCTGGATCCATCGATATCGGCGATAGTGATAGTCGCAAGCCCAAAGGAAAAAGGAGGGCGACGCTAAAAATCTGTATTATGACAGAGTCGTTAAACAGCAACTAAGCAACAAACCTATATAAACTTTAGAGAGAGAGAGAGAGAGAGAGAGAGAGAGAGAGAGAGAGAGAGAGACAGACAGACAGACAGACAGACAGACAGACAGACAGACAGACAGACAGACAGACAGACAGACAGACAGACAGACAGAGACAGACAGAGACAGAGAGAGACAGACAGAGAGAGACAGACAGACAGACAGAGACAGACAGACAGACAGAGAGAGAGAGAGACAAACACAGAGAGAGAGAGACAGAGAGAGACAGAGAAACAAAAGAGAGTGATTGAGGGAGACAGAGACAGACAAAGACAGACAGAGACAGAGAGACAGACAGAGAAGTAAGAATGAGCGAGAGCATTAAACACTGGTGTTATAAAAATTACAGTAACAATGACGAATTGTCTTGTAGAATCGTGGAAGAGCGATTGGTTCCAGGCAGGTCAGAGATCACTGGAAGAGACGCTGTCCAACGTCGTCAACACCAACGTGGCTCGAAATGTCATCTTCTTCCTCGGAGATGGAATGGGAGTGTCGACGGTCACAGCTGGAAGGATCTACATGGGACAGCGCAAAGGTCAAACTGGAGAGGAAGGCAGTCTCGCCTTCGACAAGTTTCCTCACGTCGCTTTGGCCAAGGTCAGTAAAGATCACCAGGATCTGACTCTTTAGATCATGTGTTCAGTTTGATTAAGTGATTCCATTCATCTTCTGATATGGTTGATCACCCGACTCCTTTGAACATCTGACTCGCTTGATCATCTGACTCGCTTGATCATCTGACTCGCTTGATCATCTGACTCGCTTGATCATCTGACGCGTTTGATCATTTAACTTCTTTGATCATCTGACTCGATTCATCCCATTGATTTGTGGTCTGTCAATTGTACTTGTAATCGTTAGCGTAACTGTAATCTAATTGTAAACGATATGGTAATTGTAATTGCAAATGTTAGCCATAATTAGAAAGCAACTTCGATGTGCAATTCTAAATGCAACATTTATTGTGAATGTAATCGGTAACTGTGTTAAAGTGATTGTAAATATGATCGTAAATGTAGGTGTAATCATTGACGTAGCCTAAGTTTCAATGCCGTAACTGCTATAGGAATTTTAATGTAGCGTATGTAAATATGATGGTCAATGTAATATAAAATGTGATAATTATAGTAATTGTAGATCTAGTCGCA
>OY744616.1:4742722-4855222 GCA_963556255.1 Allolobophora icterica | reverse complement strand
CGAACGGAGAGAACTGTTAAAAATAATATCTGTCGATGTCAACGGCCTTTGTTGCCATGAGATGTCGTTAAACTCTGAAAGTTAATTCAACACCTCTTTTAAAGATTATAAAATCGCTATAAGAGAACACAGACGTTCGGCTGAGCATTATGCGATACACGGAAACGGTAAAAACTATTCAAAATAATAAATTCCATACCTCTTTTAAGCGCACCGTTCGCCCTATAAGGAAACGCGGACCGCTGTCTTGTGTTGTTCACCATCTCGCTCTTCTTTAGGGTTAGGCTACAATTAGTTCCTCGCTGGGGAGGAGTTAGCCACTCGGATCCTCTATCTCCAATCTCCATGCCGCTGGATCTCCGGTGTCTTCTTTTTTCAAGCCTGAGGTCCTGCTGAACTATGTCCATCCATCTCTTCTTCTGGTGTCCCCGGCTGCGATGTCCATGCACCTGTGCCTTCATGATTATCTTAATGTTACTATTCTCCTCTGCCCGCTCCACGTGTCCATACCATTTCAGTCTGGTTTCACCACCTTGTCGGATATAGAGGCCAATCCGAGTGTTTTCCGGATATTTTCATTTTCTTCCAGTCTTTCAGTGACGCCCCAAGTATCCGATATCCATCGTAGCATTCTCATCTCAGTCCTCTCCAGAAGTTCCTCATCCTTTCTCCTCAGCGTCCATGCTTCTTCTCCATAAATCAATACCGGTATTTATTTTGAGTCCTTTACTCTCCAGTGCCTTCTGCCAACCAGTGAAACTTGTGTGGGCGTTCTCTGCTGAGCCATCCACCACGATAAGATCATCAGTATACAATATTCGAGGGTAAGGGGATAGAGTAATGGTAACACTCATGGCCAGGAGAGCATTTGGTTCGTTGATCGATTCCCGTAACTTCCCTCTAGTCTAGGGCGGTGTCTTGCATGGCTGCCAAACCGTGTGTTTAGTTAAGATTTGATTGTACTGTCATGTTCAATGTAATCTTACTGCGTGTGTCAGTTTGAATTAATAAAGGAAATTATTATTATTATTATTATTATTATTATTATTATTATTATTATTATTATTATTATTATTATTATTATTATTATTATTATTATTATTATTATTATTATTATTATTATTATTATTATTATTATTATTATTATTATTATTATTATTATAATAATTATTATTATTATTATTATTATTATTATTATTATTATTATTATTATTATTATTATTATTATTATTATTATTATCATTATCATTATCATTATCATTATTATTATTATTATTATTATTATTATTATTATTATTATTATTATTATTATTATTTATTACTCTATATTGTTTTGAAATCATTAGCTTCAGCCCAGAAAATCGAATTTAATTAGTTATTAATTAAAATGCTTTGCCTTATCGAACTGTGCGTACGATTGGTAGACGCATTTTTCAATACGAATTCCGCATGAAATAACTCATTATCGCATACCTTTGTTGGTACCGCCCCTCATTGCGAACACATGAAACACCTTCTATTCCGTTAAATTCCCATAATCAAGAACACATTACCTATGATGATGATCAAAGTATAATAATGACAAAGGAACGGTTAGAATGATTCCACACCTCTTTTAAATGTAATATTTGCCATATATAAGAGAAAGCAGACACACTGCCCTGTATTATAGCCTAGTTCCGGTTAAGTCCCAAATAGCGAGAGATTGGCTGAAGCTGAGCCTGTGGCAACAAATGATGCTGTAAAACCATTAATAAGTAAAATCGAATTGAATAAGATTAAGTCTCATAGGACTCAGAAAATATGTCTGTAAATGCAATTAATTTGGTGAAGGGATTAAATATGTCCCAGTTAAATAATCAGGCATCTAAAACTGTGCATACCGATGTCACAAATATATCAGTTGCAAGGCTAAAGGTAATTTGGACAAATGATGCTACCTCACTGCACGCTCGGGTGGAAGTTGTTCACAGCAGTCCAAGGACTATTCCAAATGTTGACTTATTTAGAAATATTCATACCAGTCTCCATTTAACAGAGGAACAGAGGAAGAGAGAAAGGAAGTAACTCTCGCGTTAAGTATTTATAACTAGAGAGAAAAATTATCTAGTAAAATATTTTTAGAACAAAGCCAGACAACTCAATAAAGAGATAGTCGAATATACTAAAAGGTAAAGTGGGTAGAGTTTTTCTTATCAAGGAAGGTGCTCTTCAAATTGTAGCTAGAGATGAAGCACAAAGGAACCAGCTCATCAAAATACAGTCTTTGGATAACAGGCCAGTTAGGACTAGCATTCCTTATGCAATCATGAAATCTAGAACTATTCCTTTCGGAAGAGGAACTTCCTTCCCAGGAAAAAGAATATTTTGTCAAAGGAGTAGTTTTTGGTTCAATTGCGGATCAAAACAATTTGTACGAAAACGCAAAGAAAATTGGAGTACATCATATACAAGACAGGCTGGACAATGTAGAACACAATAAAGCCACTCTAGAGACAAGATCATCCCACCATTTCTACTAGTGGATGGCCAAATGTATAAATTACACCCATTTGTCCCTAGATCTATAGAACGCAATCATTGTCAAAGGTTTTGCCACTCCACATTCTAATGTAGTAATACTCAAACTATATGTAGGTAAAGTGGTAATTATGCCTATGTGGCAGCGGTTATCAAACGGTGGTACGCATACTACTACTGGTACGCCAGGTGTCGATAAGTGGTACGCGAAAAATAATGTAAATTTTCTATGAATATCTGTGTGAAACTGGTTTTCAGCTATGCTTTCGATCAAAAACAAATACAGAACAAAACTTGAACTCAAACCAGATTTGCGTTCGAAACTGACAAATATTAAACCAGATATTGTAAATCCGTGCTTGTCAAAACAAGTACACAGCTCACATTAACACTTTCTAACAGTGATTTTATATATCCTTTTTGTTGATATGATTACATTCTTATAATTATATATTAATTTTTAAATTTGTCTACTTACGGTTCGAAGCTAATTGCAATGGGACTTCACGCTCACCTGTGGCGTTTGATCTGACCTTTGCTGGTGGTACGCCAATATTCGATTTTTCTTACCTGGTGGTACAATAAAAAGTTTGAAAACTGCTGCCATATAAATTGCCAAGATAAGAATCTACTAAAATGTGTTAATTGTGTCATACGAACGGTGGTAACTGTTCGAAATAATTACACACCTGTTTAAAGTGTAGCATTTGCTCTATAAGACAAAGGAGAAGATTCCTGTATTAAGTCATACAAGGGTGGTAAGTGCTCGAAATAATTACACACCTCTTTTAAGCATAATATTCGCCCTATAAGAAAGCATAACGCGATGTAACAATAATTTTGTCAACTCGTGCTGACTCTGCGCCATTATGATGTCATTTAAATTTGGATCCATCAAGAATTACAATTGTAATTTGCTCGTGCGCTGGTGGTGCCAGTCCCAAGCCTGGAGAATGGAGGAGGTCGACATCAAAGCCATAAGATGTCGTTAAACACTGGAGAGTTCGCTTCTCAAGTATTGGCACGTAAATCATTCTTTCGTTAGACACCTTTCCCTGTCTCCAAATGCAGCAGTACATCTTAAAGGTTCAAGAAACACAAGGGAGTATTTCGTAAAGCGTTGCATAAATGTCAAATAACATTACGTGTGCGCATTACATTACTGTCCAGGAAAGAGAACGGGTGTTGTGACAACTACGAGGATCACGCATGCCACTCCTGCGGCCAGTTACGCCCATTCGCCACACAGGGATTGGGAGTCGGACTCCACCGTTCCTCTCGAATATCGAGGAAAGTGCGTCGACATTGCTAAACAACTCGTCATGGACAACAACGACATCAATGTGAGTGGCAGAGAGGAATTATCTATTGATGAAACTGTGTTTATTAGACATCTGTACACCTAAATACGATCAACAATTTGTTGATAAAGAATAGATAGTTTCTTGGTCGATTTTCAACATCATTCATTCATTCGTTCGTTCGTTCGTTCGTTCGTTCATTCATTCGTTCATTTATTCATTCATTCGTTCATTTATTCATTCATTCGTTCGTTCATTCATTCGTTCGGTCGTTCGTTCGTTCGTTCATTTATTCGTTCATTTATTCATTCATTCGTTCATTTATTCAATAGTTCAATTTCGTTAATTAATTTTATTTAGTAGCCTACGTTGGTTCATTCATTCATCCATTCGTTGTTTCATTCACTCATTTATTCATTCATTCGCTCGATCGTTCGTTCGATCTTTCGTTATTTCATTAATTAATTAATTAGTTCGTTAGTTTATTCATTCGTCCATTCATTCACTAATTCATTCATCTTCCTGGAAGATGAGGTCATAACTTTTTTGGGGAGACGAATTCCTAAAAAAGTCATAAGGTTTTTTGGGAGAGGAATTGCTGTTATGAAAGGTAACGAGGTAATGGCATTATGGTTGGAGACCGGGAAAAAAGGATGGAAGAAGTAAAAAACAGGCGAATGACTAGAAAAAAGGTCATCAACTTTTTTGGGAGATGAATTCCTAAAAAAAAGGTCATCACTTTTGTTGAGGGTGACACCTTGACTTACCGCAGCGGGTGACACCAGCCCTAGTGACGCCACTGGGCATAGTACAGATCTATTTATGCGTTTCGGGTAAGAACCACAGTTTAATGACATCTTTTGGCAACACAGGCTTTCGACGTCTTATGGCAACATAGACTTTTGACGCCTTATGGCAACATATACTTTTGACATCTTATGGCAACATATACTTTTGACATCTTATGGTAACATATGCTTTTGGCATCTTTTGGTAACGTAGGCTTTTGCCACCTTATGGCAACATAGACTTTTGACATCTTGTGGCAACATAGGGTTTTGATATCGTATGAAAAAGGCAGGAGACGTTGGCATATTAAATCAAAAATTTGGCTGATTTCTTTGTAATATGTGTGGGTTTGATAACGTGGCTGGTTTTATATACGACCATATCTTTACAAGTTAAAGGTGTATAAGTAGGTCATCGCCTTTTCAACATTGCGGGCTGTGGCGGAGTTATGCATAAATCCCAAACAACATTATATTTATGCATTAGATTATTCGCTGAATTCAGGTTATTCTGGGAGGTGGCAGGCAGCAGTTTCTACCGAACGATACGAGCGATCCAGAATACGGAATGCAACAGAGAGGAAATCGCACGGATGGACTGAATCTCATAGAGGTAGGCATTACATGAAATCGTTTTCGTAATCATAAATTTATATAGAGCCGCTTCAAGATATCATGCTCACAACCGCTCTATCTGTGGTTGTCTAACTGGCGTGAAATTTCGTCAACAACAACAACAAAACGGCTGGTTGCCACTCGTTTCAGAGGCTATTACAATGTTCTAGTTAGCCACTTTTACACTCTTTCAACCTATATTTTTAACTGCACTCAAAAGACAGTTTAGCTTAAATCTTTCAGACGTTAAGATAAGGTCAAATCGACACCAATAGCGCTGGCAACTGCCTGATATTGCTAGAAATTTTACAATACCAGACGATAGTTAGACACCCTTCAAACGTAATTAGCAATTGCTATATATTATAATGCACGCAAACATCGCAATTGTGTGTTGGCCTCATTCCGTAACTGTCAGATATTAAGCTAGGCTTCTATGCGAACAACAAGAGTTTGTTCTCGCCCACAAGAACGTTCTTTGAACAGAAATCGAGTTTTGGAAGCTTTATGGATTTTATGAATTCATATTTATCAGGCAAAGTGTGCGCAAATGAAAGAAATAATCGGGACAAAGTCAGCCAGTGGCGGCGACCTTGTTTGACAGGTGGGGGGACACTTTTGAACTGATGGTCAAAAAGAGGTCCAGAAATATCAAGACAGAGTTCGGTCACCACCGCTTCCCAGATGGTAAGTTAGGCCTACTGAGGAAAACTTGTGCGCATAGAACTGCATGGCATAAGTGTCGGGATCCGAATGTCCTTCACGTCTGTCTTTGCTAGTAACGAATTTGGCTACGCATGACCTTGGGTCAAAATATGCACGGCCCACTTCATTGAGTGATATCAATAACCGATTATTAACGGTATCCAAAGACATTGACAGTCGATGGCTCTTTCTCAGATTGTTGTAGTGAGAGATCACCTGTTCTAATATTGCAAAATAACATAAAACGTAGAGTATTACCTGGGACAAATCACCAAAACTACTGGGACAAATCCTACGACTACTCGGACATTTGCCCCACTAGTTATACAGTTAAATATGCTCTGCCTGGAGAACAAAATCAGACGCGAAATAGGAAACTAAAAAAATCTTGTTATCGGACTGTGAAGCTACTTCTTTGGAAGCTGGTTGGACGAAAATAGCGAAGACAAGACCATGCGTTAGAAACATTTGAGACTCACGATTAAAATAAGGCTGTATTATACCACACGAGAGGTGAGAATTATTTAAAACAATTCCACACCTCTTTTAAGAGTCGTAATCGCCTATAAGTAACAGCAGACTGTCGCTATGATGATTCAGATATGACCCAATGCCATAGGAGTCGGTAACTTCGAAGGGGCGATATATATTAAACCTCTGTAATAAAAAAATAACAATAGGAACGATGCGAACAGTTCAAAATAATATCTCTGGACGTCAACGGCTTTGGTTACAATAAGATATCGTTAATCTCGGGATCCATCCATCAACACCCGAGACTCGTTTGACCATCCATGTTTGCAAGGTAAGGGCGATGTTAACGGCCCGACAGTCATAATTTTAATTGCAACGGATTCTAAGTATTGGGACATCGATAAAGAAAATCGCGTGATCAACGTAAGGTATGGTATGGTATCTGTGAATTTTTAAAGCGCCTCTCACAGTGCGAACTATTCAGAGGCGCTCTGAGCGCGTGAGCCTCAAAGAAACACAGCAGACTTCAAACGATGAACAACAGAGAGAGAACATAGTAAGTAGGGTCCCACGCAGTCCCAATGGAAGGAAATTCCACAGGGATGGGCCCACGACAGCGAAAGAGCGAGACTGAGCCAGAGTAGACCTCACCCCGGGAACGAACAGATCAAGCCGATTCAGAGAAGGTACGGGTCGATGAGATTATTATTATTATTATTATTATTATTATTATTATTATTATTATTATTATTATTATTATTATTATTATTATTATTATTATTATTATTATTATTATTATTATTATTATTATTATTATTATTATTATTTTACTCGAGGTATATATGATCTCTCAGGTGTCAGATACTAACTAAATAATATTGATTCTGGAGTGGCCGTCCTTGTCAAGATCTGGAACAATGAAAGTGCTGTGGAAGGCGACTGCGTTGAAACGCTGGTTTTTCTCTGGCTTTCCTGTAGCATTACGCAATTTTAGACATCGTAACGTAAAACAGCAAAGTGAATTACGCGGTACCTTAATGTACTGTATAGTTTAAGAATGTTGGTCATGTTTCCCATCGGAGTTTACTTTTCAGTCCATTGCTAGAGGCGCCTATGACATTGAACGTCACATTCTGCGTGATAATTGTTGATAGCCAATACCGCTACATGGACTTAACCCTCATCTTCATTATCATCAGAGTTGTCATTAGCATGACCATCATCATCATCATCATCATCATCATCATCATCATCATCATCATCATCATCATCATCATCATCATCATCATCATCATCATCATCATCATCATCATCATCATCATCATCATCATCATCTCCGTCGTTTTCGTCGTTGTTATCACATGGTCCTCAAAATCACCATAATCAACAGCATCATCTTCATTATCATCATCGTCATGATAGTCATTGGCATCGTCATCATCATCGTCGTCACCATCATCATCGTCGTAATCATCATCATCATCATCATCATCGTCGTCTTCGTCATTATCATCATCATCATCATCATCATCATCATCATCATCATCATCATCATCATCATCATCGTGATCATCATTATCATCATATTCAACAGCCTCATCATTGCCGTTTTTGTCATCGTCATCATCATCATCATCATTATTATTATTATTACGAACATTTTTAACGCGCGCAAAGTCACACAGAAATGCAAATCATAATTGGGTCCTCCTTCTCATCCTCCTCTTGCACCTACTCCTCCTCTTCCTCATTTCCGTTTCCTCTCCCTCTGTTCTTTTCCCGCTTCTTCGTTATAATCGCCATTGTCATTGTCATCATCGTCATCACTAATATAGTAGTCATTTTACTGTTGTCGTGTCCGGCTTAATCACGACGTTGTCGTCGTCGTCATCATCATCGTCGTCATCAGTTATGGCTGAATGAGACGAAGAAACGCTCTGCCTCAGCAACCTACGTCTGGAATAAACCACAGTTCGATCAAGTCAACCCAGACACAACAGACTACCTCCTTGGTAAACATTCCCATTTATATTGCTCCAGTAGATTTCAGTTTCAAGTAACAATACGTTTCAGATTTTATTCTGTATTATTGTGATTATTCTTTTTAGTCATAGAAAACCACGAAACTGCAAAGTAAAAGTATTTCTATTGCTGTTAGTTTTGGATAATTTAGCAGCCATACTGTAGACAATGGCCACAAAAACTGAATAAATCATGGACTGATAAAAACCGTTGTGGCACCATTCTTCTTACCTTGCAACCCGTCCTCCATCTTCCTCCTCATGTTCTTCTATCTGTCACCCCACACCCGGGCATTGCACTCAACGTGATGATGGCTGGTACCCTGCGCTTGGCTTTCGAGTGTCGCAATTGACGTTTCCTAAAGTTTGCAGATTACGATTACGATTACGTTATCTCTACTTATTCCAATACTCTTCAACTCATTAGAACTGGTGTAGCTACGCAAATTTTTTTATAGCATCTTATTAATGTCAACGGCCTTTGATACCATAAATGGCATTAGATCTAATCAGATACGTTTAAAAACAAAGAAACAGTACATAAGTGCAGCGATTTTAGACACCTTTGAAAACGTTTTTCGTTCTACATTAACTTCTGTTGCTGCAAAATAGTCGATTAAAGGCTTTACTTAAACACCCACAAATCACTCATATCGGAAACTATATATATTCCAGTAATCACATTTTATTAGATTCGTGATATGTCACATAAATCCAATGGGTACGAGAACTGATCAAGAAATTATTTTATAAACGAAATCAACGTGATGATGGAATAACGCGGATTCCTTTTAGCAAATAGACTTCGCCATTGCCCGTACTTTGCCAGTGCCAGTCCCAAACACGGAGAAAGAAGGAGGCTAACGCTAATCATCTTTGTTATGACACAGCGTCGTTAAATAGTTGCTAGCTAACTATTCTTGATTATTACTTCTTACTTATCTCTTAATTTACACATGCGACTTATCTCGTAATTAACACATGCGTAAGAATAATTATAATTTATGACACTATGTGGCACAGCTGTTTTCTCTTCCATGAGCACAACAAGCAAAACCTAAACAGTGACTGATCGATAATCCGTGACGTCTTAGTAAGTCAATAAATCGATAAATCAATCAATAAATAAAAAATCGATGAATTAATGAATCGATTAATCAATAAATCAACAAAACAATAAGTCAACAATTTAAATAATCAGCAAAACACCAAATCAACAAATAAAAAAATCAAGAAATCAAATGAATCTAAAAACCAATAAATCAATGCATGTAAACTTGCACGTCTTATAAAGAGACCGCATGGCCTCGATCCTCTTCATTTTATCAATGAATTGATCGGATGAGATCCTTCACCACCGCTGTCCGTTTGAATGGGTGCCACGCCATTTAAGGTCCCCCGTGTATGGATCGTATTGTGATTTCCTCGAAAGTATTTAATGAAACTTCTGTCCCTGTATATGTCTGGTGGTAGGTCTCTTTGAACCAAGCCACCTTAAGTTTACACTGGATCGAAAGAACGAAGTCTCTGACGACCCAACGCTGGCCGAGATGACCGAGAAAGCCATTCGAATTCTGCGAAGGGAGAAGAAGGGCTACTTCCTGTTAGTCGAAGGCCAGTCGCAACATGCTTATTTATTTACCTGCTTACCTACTTACTTATTTGCTTGCTATCTTACATACTAAGTTTATTATCTGACTACCTATTTAGTAATTTGTTTACTTACTTACTAAGTATTTACTAAGTTACTTACTTAGTCACCTAATTATTTACATACATACATACATACATACATAAGTACTCAATTACTCACTCGCTCGCTCGCTCACTCACTCACTCACTCACTCACTCACTCACTCACTCACTCACTCACTCACTCACTCACTCACTCACTCACTCACTCACCCACCCACCCACCCACCCACCCACCCACCCACCCACCCACCCACTCACTCACTCACTCACTCACTCACTCACTCACCTACTCACTCACTCACTCACTCACTCACTCACTCACTCACTCACTCACTCACTCACTCACTCACTCACTCACTCACTCACTCACTCACTCACTCACTCACTCACTTGCTTACATGTTTCGCCTTGCTCTGCTTTGTCTTGCTCTGCTTTGTCTTGCTCTGCTTTGTCTTGCTCTGCTTTGTCTTGCTCTGCTTTGCCTTGCATTGTCTCACCTTGCCTTGTTTTGTCTCGTCTTGCCTTGCTTTACCTTGCCTTACCTTGTCTCGTCTTGCTTTACCATGCCTTGCTTTGTCTCGCCTTGCCTTGTGTCACCGTGTCTCGCCTTGCCTATCCTTGTCTTGTCTTACCATATGATTTCGTAACAGTAACAGACTGTAACCGAATTACGACCCCATCCCACCCCAATGCCTACGTGTAGTGTAAAAGCCCTTTCTGCTGCCGAGAAAATAAACCGAAGGACGTTACATAATCGTCTGTGTTGCATTACGTCTTACTCTTGATTATACGGCAGGTGGTCGAATTGACCAGGCTCATCATTTAACTCGGGGAAAGGCCGCTCTGGAGGAGGTCGTGACCTTCCACGACGCCATCGAAAGGGCGGTCCAGCTAACTGACCAGTCGGACACACTGATTGTAGTGACCGCAGACCACTCGCACGTCTTCACAATCAGCGGATATCCGTCGAGAGGAAATCCCATTCTAGGTAAGCCAAACGTGATGACTGACATGACGTGACATAGACACGACATGACCTGACATCACATTGATATGACGTGTCGTCACACTGACCTGAAGTAACGTCACATTGACATCACATTGACATGATGTGATACTGACATTGACAAAACATTACGTAACGTCAGTTAACGGGTTGCTTGGGTTATTTTATTTTGCGTAAAATAAATTCTATATACACAAAATAAGATTATACATATTAAAAATATATGATAGTTAATTCTAACTAAACCCAGCTCGGATCAACATTACATCCTCCCATAGTTACAGATCTGTTATAAATGTTGGGTATGGGTCTATTTACTATTGATGTTGCACATGCTATTGTTGTTGTTATGTTAGGTATTCATACAAAGTACATTCCTTGATGCTATTGACGGTGCGGTGAGTTGTCCGGTTAATCCTGGATTTCTTACGCTTTGCAGGTTTTGTCGACGAGGCGGGATTACGTGAAGAGAAGACTACAGATGGAATGCCTTTCACGACGCTGTCCTACGCCAACGGTCCGTCGCAGTACCTGGGCAGGACCAATCTCACCGGCATCGACTCACGTAAGCATCAACACTCGCTTCCGCATGACGTCATTAGATAGCATCAGATTAAGTTAGGTTATAATATGAGATTAGATTAGAACCGATTAGATTGATATAGATTGGTTTAGATTAGATTAGAATAGATTAGGTTAGGTTAGACCAGTAGGGGGTTGAACCCCCCAAACCACCCGCCGACAATTCTCACCCTGGGTTAGACTACGATCGGTTACATTAAATTAGAATTGAGTAGGTTGACAACGTGACGTGTGGCCTTTATTTAATCCAATCTAATCCAATCTAATCTAATCTAATCCAATCCAATCCAATCCAATCCAATCTAATCCAATCTAATCTAATCTAATCTAATCTAATCTAATCCAATCCAATCCAATCCAATCCAATCCAATCCAATCTAATCCAATCTAATCTAATCTAATCCAATCCAATCCAATCCAATCCAATCCAATCCAATCAATCCAATCTAATCTAATCTAATCTAATCCAATCTAATCCAATCCAATCCAATCCAATCAATCCAATCTAATCCATTCTAATCTAATCTAATCCAATCCAATCCAATCAATCCAATCTAATCTAATCTAATCCAATCCAATCCAATCCAATCCAATCCAATCTAATCCAATCCAATCCAATCCAATCAATCCAATCTAATCCAATCTAATCTAATCTAATCTAATCCAATCCAATCCAATCCAATCCAATCCAATCCAATCCAATCTAATCCAATCCAATCCAATCCAATCAATCCAATCTAATCTAATCTAATCTAATCCAATCCAATCCAATCCAATCCAATCTAATCCAATCCAATCCAATCCAATCAATCCAATCTAATCTAATCTAATCTAATCTAATCCAATCCAATCCAATCCAATCCAATCCAATCCAATCCAATCAATCCAATCTAATCCAATCTAATCTAATCTAATCTAATCCAATCCAATCCAATCCAATCCAATCCAATCCAATCTAATCCAATCCAATCCAATCCAATCAATCCAATCTAATCTAATCTAATCTAATCCAATCCAATCCAATCCAATCCAATCCAATCCAATCCAATCCAATCAATCCAATCTAATCTAATCTAATCTAATCTAATCTAATCTAATCTAATCTAATCCAATCCAATCCAATCCAATCCAATCCAATCTAATCCAATCTAATCCAATCTAATCCAATCTAATCTAATGTTATGAATTCTATAGCGCCGTTGTCATAATGCCCTAGCCATCAGTCGCTCGTCGATTCATTACAATGATTAAAATGCAGTACAATACAATATTATTTTATAATAAAATTCAGCACAATGTAATACAACTAGGTTTTTGGGACTCAACAGGAGAAATTCTCTTGCAAGAAAGTTGTTGATTGGTTGGATTGAGGTCAACATCCTTTGTTGCTATAAGATGTCGTTGAACCTTCGATCCATTTGCTTGCCCAGAGTGCTCTCTTTAGACACCTTTAAAACTATATGAACTGATGCTTTATAAGAAGTGACGCGGCCGCTGAAGGCTAATTTTGAAACTACTGGAACGCCAAGGCAACTGAATAACACAGCGCATTTAGCATAACCTGAATTAGGTAACAATGACAACAACGGCAACGCATCTGCAACGACTACAAAACACTTGCAACAACAACAAAGCATTTGCAACAACGACAAAGCATTTGCAACAACAACAGCAAAATAATTGTCACAACGATAAATGCTAACAGTTCGAACTAATATCTGCCGATGTCAGCGGCCTTTGTTGTCATAAGGTGTCGGTAAACTCTGCTTCTATCCATTCATCTTATTACCCAGAAACACATACACTACCCTACCGACGGCTACTTTTATAGTGTAGCCAAAATCTTATTAAAGGTGCTTTATCATCAACTCTGTAAATTCTTTGGTTCACGTGCATTAAAGTAACCTAGAATTTAAATTATTGTAAATAACTAGTTACTTTTTTAGTAAATAGTTACTGTAAGTAGTTACTTTTGAAACGCAACTGTAAAATAGTGCCTTGAAAACAATGGAAACCAATGCTATATAAATGCGAGAGCGCTCTCTTTAGACACCTTTAAAAAGGTGTTAACCGACGTTATATAGACATAGGAGCAGCTTAATGTTTGATCTGTCATCGTTTAAGCAACATAATTATGATCTGTCGAGGTTTCAGTCTCTCAGGTTTTCCAGCAGTGTATAAGAGCCAACTAGATTTTTCCACAACGGATGTGAAAGACCCGATGACCTAACTCCTATTCCATGGCGGGTGACCGAGCTCTCATTTTGGACACCACGGTTACAGACTCTCTGCGCGCATCCAACATTCCTTCCACATCGGCTTCAGCAGACGGTGCAGCCGAATTAGCAGCAGATAGGAAGTGGATAAAATACAACACACTGGCACAAACCTAGGACTTTGTTCCGTTGGCGTTCGAGATTCTCGGTCCGATTAACAGCAGTGGCTAATTTTCATCACAGAGTTGGGGCGATGTGTCTCTCGTATTTGGGTGACCTGAGAGAAACCACCTATCTCTTTCAGCGCATGGCCAGCAAGCCTTTAGGCTTGTCCTCCTCTCTCTCTCTCTCTCTCTCTCTCTCTCTCTCTCTCTCTCTCTCTCTCTCTCTCTCTCTCTCTCTCTCTCTCTCTCTCTCTCTCTCTCTCTCTCTCTCTCTCTCTCTCTCTCTCTCTCTCTCTCTCTCTCTCTCTCTCTCTCTCTCTCTCTCTCTCTCTCTCTCTCTCTCTCTCTCTCTCTCTCCAGCCCAGTGTCGCAAGCGCCTGAAAACATTTCTTTTTGTCAGTGAAGGCACTGACCCGGGTCGGGAGCGCCTCTGATTATGAGTGGCGCTATATAAATTCTCGATTACAATTACAATTACAATTACAATAATGAAACTCTTTAATGCCATTGCCTTCCAAGGTGCCTTTGCTCCACCACATCTTCACGAGTTCTAGCCGTCTCAGAATGGGCTTCGTGTTCTCCGGATAGTAATAGTTATAGTAGTATTAGTAGTAGTAGCAATGAAAACGATAGTAGTAATAATAATAATAGGGCCTAATAATATTAATAATATTAGGCGAAATGGCTTACCAAAGTATCCGATCTGAGCTCTCTATTCCGTGAGTTTCGCCTGAAGAATCGACTTCTGCCTCTTCCCAAATATTTTCGAACTGTACGCCAATCAACACGTGTCAATCAAGATTAATTGATTGCTACTAATTGCTGTTGTCACCCGTTGTGTCTCGACTACAACATAATTATATACATGTAATTGAGAAGGGATTTCCGTTTAACGACACTGTGTCGTAACAGAAATAATTTGCGTCGCCCTCCTCCTTTATCCTTCCTTGGCACTGGCGCTACCATGTACGATCAGTGCCAAATTTATTATTTCTTTTATGTAGGCAAGAAGATCTGCCTGACAAAGATTTTAGTTCAGATGGGGGTCTTCAAGCTTTTGCGAAAATAGGCAGTTTGCAATATATATAGACTCATATGACAGCGTTTTAAAGGTGTTTTACACCAACTTTGTGTAATCCAGTGTTAAACGACATCTATTGACTGCCAGGGCCTTTCACGTTGAAATTTTCGTCCTTTAGCCGTCCTGTAAGTGGTAGAGGTTGAAAAGGTGCCGTTTAACAACGTCCTATGGCATCAAAGGCCGCTGACGTCAACAGTATATATTTTATTAGTTGCTGTTTAATGATTATGTGCCATAACAAAGATGAATATCGTGCCCTCCTCATCAAAGATGAATATCGTGCCCTCCTCATTTCTCCAGGCTTCGGACTGACACCACTGAGTACGGGCTGCTGCGGAGTTTTTAATTTATGTGGTAGTAGTTTCCGACATCTTTTGACTGCCAGGACAGTTGACATCACCCTCCTCCTATCTCCACGCTTTCGAATAGCACTGCTTGGCTAAATTTGGCACGGACTGGTAATGGTTAAGATTGTAAAGTTTCCATTGTACAGTTGCACAGCCCATTATGTTAGAAGGCAAGAAGTATGTCGTATGTATAAGACGTTTCGTTTATTTATTGTAACTGGTAACACTTAACAAAGGTGTTTTAGCAGAGAACTACTGTTTACTTCTATTTCTTTACTTACAGGAATAATACAACGAGGTGTTAAAGGATCTCTTCTCATAGTAGTAATTGCTGTAGTTAACCAATCTTATGGGTGCCAGGACTGTTGGCGTCTCCCTCCTCCTTTCTCAAAATTTGAGACTGGCATTATCTGACACTATTAGCACTACAGAGAGTAGCGCAGTTGAAAAGTGCTCATTATCGAGTTTATTGTGTCCACTGCCATCTTGTGGGGAAGAAGGCTGTAATATACCATAAGAACGTTGAGAACTATTCAAAACAATTTTTCTATCGAAATCAACGGCTTATGATCCAACAACATGTTGTCGTTTCAAACTGTTGGATAGATTCAAATCGGCAACTTATCAACATCCTTAGATGTCATTAAAGATTGGATTACGCGATTTGCATTTAGACACCTTTAAAACGGTGCTAGTTACCTCATATCAACGAGAAAGCATCGAAGACGTTACAATACCACAAAAGAAGAACAAAACGAACGATCTTTGTCCGGCAGATCATCCTGCCTACATTAAAGAAATGATAACTCAGCTAATGTCGGTTTCGAGTGGTGCCAGTCCTTAGCCTGGAAAAGCAGAGGGCGACGGATATTTATAGGCTGCCTCTTTGTCATACGGACTAATCTTCTGAATATTGACCTGATTACGCCTTGGTTTTGGTGTGCCATCGGTTGATGCCTTGTGCATTTGACACCGGCGCAATAGAAGTTACTAATTACAACTACACACGCAGAACCACACAAATACAAAGGCGCACAAATGCAGACACACGCACGCACACACAAGCGTACATCGACGCACACATAATACTACACACATGACATTGCCTGTATAATCTATACACTTCTTTACTGTATTGCTGCGCTGTATGGAAATGGAACACTCGTATTATAGTGTACTGTATAGTATTGTAATTGTCCTCCGCTGGTACGATCAATCCCTTCACTGTCATGCACTTTCCCATTCATTTCAATCCACTCATCCTCCTATACACTTTCAACCACACCATTTACCCTGGTCAATGGTCATGCCTCACTTATCTGTTTCAGAGGCTGACAACTTCACCCAACCGGTGTTAGTTCCAACGGTTGAGGAGACCCACGGAGGGGAGGACGTAGCGGTCTACGCACGAGGTCCCATGGCGCACCTGTTCCACGGTGTGCAAGAGCAGAACTACATCGCACACGCCATGGCCTACGCTTCCTGCGTCGGGTCGAACAAGAAACACTGCTCAGCGGTACCTTCGTCGAGTTCCCGTCTGCGATACGAAGCCACGGGTATCATCACCACAGCTGCAATTGCCGCCATTCTGGTCAGGCGTGTGACAACGAGAAATGCGTAATTGGAGGCTTGAGGAAAATTTATGGAATTTTTTTGTCGTATTACAGTGGGAAATCAGTAATTGGAGACTTTAGGAAAATTATTGGTGGAATTCTTTTTCCCATTTGTATCCAGGCGGCTTTCTAAAGTGGAGGGGAAATATCTGCCTTACTAGAAGTGGCGTTACTCCACTTTTCTGTCTGGAAGTCCGAATGTTTCTCTCGGCTCCCATTATTTGTATTCTATTTTGCCCGACTTCGTTGTAGGGTAAATTTGAAATGGTTAACCCCAACAATAATAAATTATTGTCTTTGAGATTTGATCTGCTTCTTTTTCCTGTTTCTGATACCAGTGTTTCTTCTTCATGCGATTTCTCCGAACAATCCCACTGACTTGACGGAACGGTTATACGCTCGCGAATAAGTTGGTGCCCTGCGTTAAGGTTAGCTATCGAGTAGCACTTTAGAAATTTGGAGTTTACGGCTGCGATTATTGAATAACCCACCTTTCAAATAAACTTCAAGTTTAAGTTTTACGATCTAACCCAGTGCATATTTTAAGGAATTTAGACTACTGGGACAAAATCAGCTATGGGTCTGGTTCATGACCTTTTTTGGAACTCATCTCTGAAAAACCTGACCTTTTTTTCGGAATTCATCTCCCGATAAAATTGTTGACCTTTTTTTAGGAATTTCATCACAATGCGTTTTACTAATTTTACTACTGGGGCAAATCTTAAAACTCCTGCAACATTTGTCCCGCTAGTTATACTTTAAACATACATTGCTGGGACAAATCAGCCTAACTACTGGGACAAATCCTAAGACTACTGGGACATTTGTCCCACTAGTTATACAGTTAAAATATGCCCTGATCTAACCTCTCTTCTGCTCAGCATGGTCGAAGTCGCCAACGTTGGAGTAAGAGATGCGGCTCTCTCCCTAACATACTACCTTGCCGCAATACATTTCCTAAAAATATCGGAAGGCTTTTTGTCTCGAGTGACATTTTATCAATCAATCAATCAATTAATCAATCAATCAATCAATCAATCAATCAGCTGAGCATTCATACAGCGCCCCTTCAATGGAAACTATTCAGAGGCGCTCCCAGCCCAACCTCGGTGAAAGAGAACAGTCTTTTGAGCAGAGAAGAAAGCGGGATGCTCTTGAAACGAATTTCCAAAAGATCGTTCCAAGTTCGCTCATCGTCTGTATTTGGCCACTCTGACCTCTCCTCCGCCTACCCTCTCTCCTGTAGCTTTCCACTCACGACTGAAAACCGAACTCTTCGAGCTATCCTAGCACCGTCTGTCCACGGGGACCTTAAATGACGTGGCGCCTACTCAAACGGGCGGCGAGGTGGCGTAGCATCTCACCTAAAAATGAGTGGGGTCGAGACCATACGGTCGTTATAGGAAATCCTGTACATTTACATCTACATTTGGCTGTCTACTCGGCGTCACTAATCACTTCCCCCGGATTCTGTGACCTGGCACTAAAACGGTTTTTCGCGGACTTGATTTGTATGGCGCTGAGAAATTTCGGAGATTTACATTACATTAAATTAGTCAGCGTTTTTGGTAGATTAGGCTCGGAAGATTAGGCAGTTTAGGTTGTAGGAGGGCGTGCTTTCTTCGAAGTCAGTTAAAGCCGCCGATTTATCTATCAGAGGGCAAAGGACGCGAGTGCTGTTCTCGTAGACCAAGTGGTTTACGACAACCTGATTGTCGACATCTTAATGATGGTTATTAGGTTACAGAATGTCAGCGTCTTTGTCACCCACTTTAAACGCGGTGTCTCTGTGTAGACTTATAAGTTTGATATGAGCCTTTGCCGTTAAGACATATAAGTTTTATAAATTATGACCATTTACCCTTATGACAATCTTCTATGTACAAATTGAACTGTCAAACACAATGCAATTTACCCTGACCTCCTTCCAAAGTTCAGAAGTGATCATAGGACCATACGACAGAACAATGAAGGCGCTGAGCAAGTGAAGAACTTAATCAAGGTCCCTACACAGCAACCGTATTTCTCAGGTAGGAGGATTGAACCTGTACTCTACGCGTTACAAGGCGATCGCTCTAACCAGGTAAACATGATCTTTTTTTGATAATTACTTCTTTTTTATTCCGAAGTATAATGTCGTCTTATTGTTTCCAGTTTTTAACGAAACATTTTATGGCAACAAATGCAGTTTACGTCGACATAAATTACTTTCCACACTTCCTCACCTCTTTTCTGGAGCTGACACGGATCGTCGGGAAAGTCTTCCGTTTATATAGCATTGTGATATGCCGTTTAAAAGGTGTTTGGAGCGAACGCTAAACCCAATCTGCTACCGTCCCCACTAAGTATAGCTTTTGCAACTGCAGTTTGACACTTCCTGTCAATATTTGCATAAATTTACCTTGAAACCTTTGCTATTGCGCTAATCGGGCGGTGTCAGTCCTTAACTATTGCAAAGGAGGAGGGCGACGGTAATCACCAATGTTTTTAAACAGCGTCGTTAGACAGAAAATACTACTACGCTATAATATCGCATTTACGAGTTGCTAAAAATGTGCTACATTGAGTATCCTGAAACATACATACATACATACATACATGCATACATACATACATACATACATACATACATACATACATACATACATACATACATACATACATACATACATACATACATACATACATACATACCTACATACATACATACATACATACATACATACCTACATACATACATACATACATACATACATACATACATACATACATACATACATACATACATACATACATACATACATACATACATACATACATACATACATACATACATACATACATACATACATACATACATACATACATACATACATACATGCGTACATGGAAAAATGTAAGATCAACGTGACCACTATTAGCAGCCATAAAATATCTTCAAACAGAAAATATGTTCAGACACCTTTAAAACAGAGTTGAGTAACAATATATAGGTTCTATAGAGCTTTGGTAACAGTGTTCCAGTCAATAAATCTGATCAGCAAATTGGTACTTCCAAGTTTTCTCAAATGTGTCTTAAGATATTATGAGCGATGTTTAAAGTCACTTTGTCCAAAGTGTACTGTAGCCGATGTATCTACTCATTTCTGATTGGCATCTTTCCTTGACATCTCTGGACAGCCCCTCTAACATGACGCAGCACTCGAAGCGAATATGCTGGTGCCCGCGCGCAGCTTTAGAGTAGCGTTTCAGATATGTGGAGTTTACAATCACAATAACTTCTAGAATTATCCTTTACGATGTTTACAGTTGTGGATGACGTACTATTCATTCTGCGCAAGTTGGAGTTGAACTGGAAAAGACGTGAGGTGTAACTTTGGGGATGGAAGGTGGAAACGCTGTGACAATTGTTTTTTACTTTCCTCTGGTAAGGAGGGCTAACACGGGTAACACTCCTTATTATAAGTAATAGTTAGCTAGAAGTGGGTGTGTGGATAGGATCTGCGCAGTGGTGTAGTCCTAAAAAATGAAGTGGGGGAACGCACTGTAGCAAAAAGTGCAAGCTTGCAAGAATTTTGCATAGTGTGAGCGCCTCCCTGGAAAAAAGTGGGGGAACGGCGTTCCCCCGCGTTCCCGCCCCACTACACCACTGGATCTGCGTGGGTTATGGGTGGATGGGCGAGAACTGGGTATGGTTTTGAGATGGGTAGGAACGGATAGGTGGGTGAGTGTATTAGTTTTGAAACATTTGTTACTAAGCGCAATTTTAGGTAACAGGAGCTTGATTAGAGATCTTGACCTGTAACTTGTTAAGTACGGGTTCGAGCTTACACACAGGCTGTTAATTATTGTGTAGAGACATTGAGGAAGTCCTTAACTCACAGTTGCTCAGCGCCATCGATGTTCTGTCGTATAGTCGTATTGTATTGTATATTGTATTGTTTTTTATTATTTTTTAACCCGAGGTAGAAATAATCCCTCGTGAACAAAAACTTATGTTAGAAGTACTGTTCATCCCCGAGGTTCCACGACCATCCCGAAATATGCCTCTGGACAGAGATGGAAGGACGATGGAAAAGGAAATTAGTTTCACGTCGATCTCCAGCTTGGAAATAAACTCTGCACCCTCAGCATTTACAGGCCCAGTGGTTTGAAAGGCAACGGGGAGGAACATGTGGGTTGTAGGCAGGGCTGTAGTGGTAAAATTTGAGGTGAGTATACGCTGCCGGTGTCCAGCGGCGTAAAAAAAATTTGAAGACCTTTTTTTAGGAAAAATTTCAGACTTTTCACCAATTCTTTTTTTTTAGTCATTCGCCCTAAAAACCTTGAAAAACCTCTCCTTTTTCTCAAAAATTTCATCCTCAGAGGTAAGTATACGCTGTATACCCGCGTATACCCTCGTCTCGAGCGCTGAGTATACGCTCTCAAATTTCTCTAGAGGTAAGTATACGCTGTATACCCGCGTATACCCTCGACTATAGCCCTGGTTGTAGGTAATGATGCATATTCTGCAGTCTTTTGAGCCGCTGCCTGTTCGGCTGCAGAAACTATAGAAATCCATGTCTGTGACAAGAAGGAAGCAGCACACGTATGGACCACTGTAGCGTCCAGGGTCATGTATTTACCGACGGACGAAGGAAGAAGTGTGTGACGCATTGCCCTGATATGGTAGAAACAAGATACGCAAGGGTTTGTTATGTGGGATTGGAATGTGAGATTACTGTCCAAAGTGACCCCAAGTGTTTTGAGTCCTTGATATTGGAACAACAGTGCCAGCAAGGTCAACGCTAGAATGAGAAGGGAATGAGCGCAGCGCTGACGTGAGCCAAACATCATTGCCTCAGAGTTATCTGGGTTCATAGCAAGACCGTTGAAGCACCGAAGAGAGGCACCCTTCTAGGACTACATTGTCAGACTGATCGATTGGTGACCTAGCGATGAAAACCACCGGCATACTGCCGTAACTGAACTCCAAAGTGGTTGGCTATGCGGTTTGATTGGTGAGTGAATATTGTAAATTATATGGAGCCGAGAGCAGATCCGAGTCGTACAATGAGAAGGATTAGTTACAATTCAACAATAATTACAATTAATGTTCGTAGAAATAAGTGGGTTGAATCAATAACAAATTCATTTAGAGTAATAATTAATCTAAAGGACAATTATTGTCATATTAATCCTGTCATTTATTAACTACATGATCTTAAATTAAAGAATAGATTATGGAGGAAAAGGATCCAGAGTTTAACGACATCTTACGGCAACAAAAGCCGTTGTACCGCTATCAAAGGCCTTTGCTGTCGACAGAAATTATTTTGAACAGTTCTCGCCGTTCGTATGGCATAAAATAGTACACAAATCCGCAATTATTATAGAGTAGCCATCCTGGGAATACGCTTCTACGCCGCTTCTAACACATAAAGTGCAAATGTCTAACTTAAAAACGGTGTTTAATGTGTTGCTCCATTTCTTCTTCTCCAGATGCTGATTGTTGGTATTCTGGTCTGCTTGTGCTATGACGACTTTCGTAACTGTATACAACGTATCATGGACTCTGAATGCTATCGCCAGCGGTGAGTCTTTTTGCGTCATAAATCCACCTGAATTTTTTCCTCTTTTACGATGCAACTTGTTTAACTGGGTTCCTGTTTTTAATTACATTGTGTCAAAGGAGCTTTCTGCTCCAGTGTCGAGTCGGCTCGGTCTTCTGGCTTAGTTAAGTGTAAAGAAATGTAAATGTAAACGTTTTTTATAGCGATAGTATGGTCTGGATCCTGATGATTATTCATTGATCATATCGGCAAGTTTCTTCACCACTGTTGCCCGTTTGAATAGGGTGCCACACGATTTAAGGTTTCACCCTCTATTCTGGACTTACTAAAAGAAGATTTAAATCTCTGAAATAGCTACCACCGATATACGAAAGGAAATCCTGAAGTTGAGAAGCGCCTCCGCGATGGCTAACTATATCTTGTGTAAACTAATATAAGTAGTCACTTCTTAAGCGCCTATCTCTAATGCGCAAGACACCACTGATAGCGCACCATGCATCAAGAAATTTCGTTCAAAAAGGGACGATCAAATTTAGTTCTTTTATCGAAAATTATAGTGTCGGAGGTAGAAGCTATAAAGCTGTCTACGTAACTAGAGCATTTAAGATAATTATCGAGTCATCAACAACATCTTGTGGCTGTCAGGGCCAGGGTTAATGTACACCAACTGATTAACAACAATATGTCAATTTACATTCATGTCGAAATTTATAGGCTACCCGGAAAGCGTTTTGAAGGTGTCTAAGTACATCTTTTTAGTTATCCAGTCATTAAAGAGATCTTGTTGCTGCCACAGCCGTTAGCGCCATCCCAATCTCTGGACAAACTATCACTTTGTCTCTACTGGCGAAATTTAGAGCGTCTATGAAATACGTTTTAAAGGTGTCTAAGTATATGATGTTTTAGTTATCCAGTCATTAACGACATCATGTAAATGTTAGAGCCGTTTTCTTCGACATTCGCAATTGATCTAAAACAACTTAAACAAGAGAGACACGTTCGCTTTGTTTTATTTACAATTGTCGAAAATCATAGCGTCGGGGAGCGAAGTTTTGAAAATGTCTGTCTAGAGCATTCAAACATAATTATCCACTCATTAACGACAGCTTCTGGCTGCAAATGCCGTCAGCCAAATCTCTGTAAAAACTGTCAGTTTATCCCACTGTCGAAAATTACAGCGTTTTAAAGGTGTCTAACTATGGCATATAAAAAATTATCCATTCATTAGCGACATCTTGTGGCTGCGAGAACCGTTGGTACCCGTGTACGTTCCGTGCTAGCCCAAGATTAAATTTCTGAAATATAACACGGAGCGGTATGCGAACCGGCAACCTCAGGCACAAAGGTGCATGGGACGTATATACTCACATCTGATGACTTATATAGCGCCGTTATAATAATGACCAAGAGATCCAATCGATGTTCGCTTCAAGTGAAATTGCAGTCCATTTCCTAACTATAGGTTTAACGTTTCATGCTGCGCAAATGACTCTATATCAAAATGCAATGAAGTAACGTCAAAAATTATAACGTCGATAAAAAGCATTTTAAAGGTGTCTAACAAGAGCATTTAAAAATTATCCTGTCATTAACGACATTAGTTATTTCATACTCCAAGTTTGTCCTATTATGGAAAGTATTTAAGCCACGCTAAATCGTTGTTGGTTTCTTTTTAGGACGATGCGCTACCAACGAGACGTAAAACCATGGACGATTTCTCACTTTGGAATTCAAAGCCGAGTCGGTCCGGTCTCTGTGAAACAGTATTGCGTTACAGAAGAGGAAACTAAACAACCTTCCGTGGTTCTAGGCGGATCTAGAGTGGAACCATCGGAGAGATCGGAGCAACGACCCGATAAATTCAACCAGGGGACCGTTCATGTTGACGTATTCGACTATGGGTTCCAAGGTGATAGAGAAGAGATGGATTCTAATGAAACACGGAATTCCTCGTCAGAATGTTAAAGAAAAGCGGAACGCAATTTGCGGAAATTTATACAGTTGTTGCAGAGCAAACGTCATAAAAATAGAAATCAAATTCTAGTTTCTATTAACGTGTAAGGCGCAAGAAATTCGTGTCTATTTAAACACCTGTAAAATGCGTTCAACCTATGCTATAAATAATCAGCAATAGCAAATTGACTACAATATCATACGCCGATATGAGGAAAAGTCGCCCTAAAATAAATTATTTAGCTGAACAAGGATTGTAAGCTTTATTAAAGTGGCGCTATAAAAGTTCTTAGAATAGATTACGTTATATTAGCATGGGAAAATCCCCAATCCGTAATTCTTCGCCAATGATCGGCGAGAAGATCAGGGAAAGATGGAATAGAGTCTTCTCTGTCTTAGCAGACTGATCTTCTGCATATTGACCTGATTATGGCTAGGTTTTGATGAGACATCGGTTGATGCCTTGTGCGTTAGACACTGGCGCTATAGAAGTTACTAATTACATTATTACAACAAGTGAAGTTAGCATCGGATGTTACGAAACCTTTATTGGTGAAGTGGAGGATATAGGTTTAAGTCTAATTTCTTCTCCAATGAACGATGTTATTCATAAATTGACAAAGATAATTGACAAAGGAATTTAACGCTTTCTCGGTTGAAGCATAATTACAAAACTTAAGAAAAGTTTTAAGATTTGATAAGACGCCACAGTTTCGCAAAAATTAATTTTTGTTCACGCCGCTATTTTTTCACGGAGCTGTATTGAGACAGAGGAACGGTGAGAACTGTTTAAAATGAATCCAAACCTCTTTTAAGCGTGATACTCATCTTATAAGATAAACAGCAGCGTTTAATTACTGAATTTGAACTCAGTCTACATCTTTCAACGTCTGTACAACGGTCTCATCCAGAAAAAGTAATTGTAAAAGTGGTCGAACAGTAGTAGGCCTACCAGAATTACTGAACCAATCTGTCTAAACAAATAATTAATTCTTAGTTATGTTAAATCTGGAGAGATAATTGTCTCTAGTTTTAGATCGGAGTCGGTTTTGGGCTATGAAGTGTAATTGACAAACTGATAAGCCGACTATGCCTTGACTCCAGACTTTTTAAATAACAACACTAGGTGAAGCCCTTTGCAGAAATCACTTCTAAGATTGCATCAAAGCTATCACGAGTGTAGGCATACAATTGGTTTTCTGTTTAACGACGCAGTACCATAACAAAGATGACTAGCGTCGCCCTCCTCTTATTCCAGGCTTCGGACTGGCACTTCCAGAGTTCGTGCAGTGACGCAGTTACTTGCGTTTCATGGATGGATGAATACAGAGTTGAAGGACATCTTATGGCAGCAAAGGCCATTGACGTCAACATAAGTTACTTTGAACAGTTCTCACTGTTCGAATGGCATAATAGAAGTTATCCATTAAGTGTATTCAAATGTTTGACGATATCTTATAGCTACAAAAGACGTTGACGTCATTTAACGTTTGTTGGTACGGTCATAAAAGGCTCTTTTGTTCTCTATCTTAATATCGATTTTGTAGCCTAAATGGCTTATTGTTGATTTTTGATGGCCTTTAAAAAATATTTTCTTAAATTTATTTACAAACATCTGCAGAGCTTCTTATATAACCAATTTAACATTAAAACATCTATGTCTTATTTACACACGATATGACAAACACAGTTGTTATCTTGTTTTTAAAGTGTTACAAATTAATTACAAATTAAATACAAGTTATTTCAATAACTAGCGTACACTTTCATATCATAAAACTTATACACAAGCAATGTATTAAGCATTTTTATTCATATTTAATGCAAAGTCAAAGATTCATACGTTAAATTTTTACATGTGATAATACAAAACTTTGCATTAAAATGGTAAAATAATCTTTATATAAAGATAGAGAAACGTTGTTTTCAAACTAATAGCTGCACATTCCCTATTGAAAACTCACGCTGTATTAAAACAAAGACGATTACCTTTTCCCCCTTATCCTTATCCATATATGGGACTAGTGTGATTCTCCTTACAGATTTTATTTAGGTTTTAGTCACAGTTATAGCTAATGGTTTTCATATCAGTTATAGTTACAGTTATAGTCAGTATTATTTATTAGTTATAGTTATAGTTACTAGGTTTTTTATTTTAGTTAGTACTTAACCACAGTGCATACAGTATGCAGGTGGTTCAATAAAGAATATACTTACTTACTTACTTATTTACAGTAAGGCTTAGCGAAATTGCCTACAGACGCAGCATTTGTGCCTATAATTATTAAGACGCGTTACACAATTTGGTTAGAGCTTCGAAAGGCTTTGAAGAATGTATCATGTATCATGAAGAATGCTTTATGAATACATGACGCTTCAGATTCGCCGACATCCGATTTCGTACTTAAAATGACTACATGACTTTTAACATAATACAAATGGACTATGTGGAAGCGGCATGATTGTATTCTACTTACTTACAGGGGTCAATGGGGTTAAAGCTGTAGTTAAATGTTTGCACTAATGACTACGCAAAGGATATCAGTTACAAAGAGCCGTGCCGCAGTCTCGCCTGTCAGTCATTCAACAGGTGTCCAAGGTGCACTAGACGCGTCCAGCCAATCCAACTGTCAATCAACCGTGACCTAATTAGTATTCAATCAATCGTCTTTTCTTTATCCTCCTTCCTACCATCATCCCTACCTCGCCTAGTAATTCAGTTTGGCCTCGTGTCTCTCTTTCTGTCCGTCTACTTTTCTTTCTATGTCTGTTCATCCTTTATATAGCGCCGTAGAAGAATCTCTTAAAAGCGATGACACCATCCATCAGTCCTTTCGTCCTTCCATTCTTTCTTCCTTTCATCCGTCCTTCCATCCATCAATCCTTCCGTCCTTCCATCCATCCATCCATCCATCCATCCATCCATCCATCCATCCATCCATCCATCCATCCATCCATCCATCCATCCATCCATCCATCCATCCGTCCATCCATCCATCCATCCGTCCTTCCATCCATCAATCCTTCCGTCCTTCCATCCATCCATCCATCCATCCACCCATTCATCCATCCATCCATCCATCGATCCATCGATCCATCGATCCATCCATCCATCCGTCCTTCCATCCATCAATCCTTCCGTCCTTCCATCCATCCTTCCATCCATCCATCCGTCCTTCCATCCATCAATCCTTCCGTCCTTCCATCCATCCATCCATCCATCCATCCTTCCATCCATCAATCCTTCCATCTATCCGTCCTTCCATCTATCCGTCCTTCCTTCCTATCTTCAATCCATCTATCCTTCGGCCCCTGTTTCGACCCTGAACATGGTCTCTATCTTTAACACTCGAGCTCCATGTATTTTGTCTGGCTTTGTGGTCCAAGGGTTTTAGCCTTAATCTCGTCCCAAACAATAAACTAAATCAACCGTGAGATTGCTCTCGCCTAAGTACTCCAGTTGAAGGTTTCATATATCAATGGAAGGAATTTGCAACCTTACATCCCTCTTTACATCAATTTATGCATCCACCTATCCATCCAACCATCCATCCGTCCGTCCGTTCTTCCGTCCATCCATTCATTAAAGCACACACACACAGACACACAGACACACAAACACACACACACACACACACATATATGTATATAATTATATATACGTATCTACAATCATAATTGTACACGTAACTACATTCATTCATAGATGAATGGATACATTCAAGGACACATGTTTTTTTTATTTATTCCGGATATTTCTATAGCGCCTCTGTAAGTCAACTACTACTCAGATCGAGGCGCTCCCGACTACAGCATTTGATACTGTGCCGGAATTTTCACGCCGAAGCGCCACGAGCAATTGCGAGTGAAGGACTTGCCCAAGGTCCGTACGCAGCGGCTAGAGTGGGATTCGAACCTGCAACCCTCCGGTCACAAGGCGCCGAACTTAACACTGAGCCACAACGCCCCACATGTATATCGAAACAAACGCCTGCATGCATTATGCCGTCATCCAATGTATTTATTATCACTTGGAAAACAGATATAGGCTGAGAACAGAACAATTCCAGCTAAAGTAGGAGAAACATAAGGAGGAGGAGGAGGAGGAGGAGGAGGAGGAGGAGGAGGAGGAGGAGGAGGAGGAGGAGGAGAAGGAAGAGGAGGAAGAGGAGGAGGAGGAGGAGGAAGAGGAGGAGGAGGAGGAGGAGAAGAAGAAGAAGAAGAAGAAGAAGAAGAAGAAGAAGAAGAAGAAGAAGAAGGAGAGGAGAGGAGAGGAAGAGGAAGAGGAAGACGAAGAGGAAGACGAAGACGAAGACGAAGACGAAGACGAAGAAGAAGAAGAAGAAGAAGAAGAAGAAGAAGAAGAAGAAGAAGAAGAAGAAGAAGAAGAAGAAGAAGAAGAAGAAGAAGATGGAGGAGAAGGAGAAGCAGGAGCAGGAGCAGGAGCAGGAGCAGGAAGAGGAGGAAAGCAAAGAAGGAAGAGAAGATGAAGGATGAAAGGGAATATTAATGGCCATCTTAGATTATACACACATGCATACATGCGCACCGAGGACGCTTTGCAGTTTTATGGCCTTTTAACTCACTCACCCTCCATCACCAGACTCTTTACCCACCATCCACTTTCCTACGGGCAAGCCTAACAGAATCGTCCCACTGGCCTGGAGCCACTGTAGCCATGTCGACTTGCATACATTGTGTGTGTGTGTGTGTGTGTGTATGTGTGTGTGTGTGTAGGTATGTGTGTATGTGTGTTTGTATGCGTAGGTATATGTATGCGTGTGTGTGTGTGTGTGTGTGTGTGTGTGTGTGTGTGTAGATATGTGTATGTGTGTGTGTGTGTGTGTGTGTGTGTGTGCGTGTGTGTGGTCAAGCCCAAGCTCCGTATCTTGGACACAGCCAACGATGTTTCGCCTGGACAACAATACAAGAGCTGTAGATGATACCGTCCTTCCTCCAAAGTTCAGAAGTGCCCCCAACCATACGACAGAATATTTATGGAGGCTATGGAGCTCAAGTAATGAGAGTGAAAGACTTGTTCTAGGTCCCTATACAGTAACCGTCTCTGGGGAGAAGACTCAAATACGTACCCTCCGCGTTTAATAGGCCGAGCGCTGTATGCACTCGGACCCTAACCCATATGACAATGACAATGACAATGACAATGACAAGTAATCATATCACATATTTGTGTAGATCCTTATACATGTACAATGACCGTTTAATCTTAACAGACAGGTAATGGCTATAATTTAATATCCTGTAACATAAAAAGAGAGAAAGAGAAGAGAGAGAAAAAATTAAAATTTGCCTATACCTTAGTACGTTGTCAGGAGAGGCAAAGGGTGCCCCCAAAGGGACCAGAGTCCCGCTAAGCGGGGATACCCAGCTGGTTCAGGCGATAGGTTACTATTGGTTCGTCTAAATTACAACCCACTCACCATCCTAAGCGATTTTTACTATGCAATTTTGATTTGAGAGGGGCTCGTAAGGTTTTGCTCCTTAATTAACCTTAACTAATCTTAATTACTAAAAGTAAGGTAAACTTCACAGGCGCTGGGCTCCGGCTCCATCCTCCATATATATGTATATATATGTATATATATATATATATATATATATATATATATATATATATATAGAGAGAGAGAGAGAGAGAGAGAGAGAGAGAGAGAGAGAGAGAGAGAGAGAGAGAGAGAGAGAGAGAGAGAGAGAGAGAGGTATCAACAAGCGTTATTTAGTGGTGTCTAAAGTTGGCAATATAAACAACCGCCTTCGGGTCTTGTACCTATATAGTACCGTTTCATCCCGTCTTTAAGGTGTCGAAGGCGAACGATCGCCTGTCATGTCTTGTACTTAAATAGTACGGGAGTAAATTGTTTTAGGGTGTCTAAGGAGAGCGCTCCGTTTACATGAACTCGACTCAATTGATCTCGGATCTCAGACGCCATGTTCTACTCTGCAGTTTACTCGTTGATCATTCCAGTGATTTTGTTCCTGTCGATTAGGAAATGCCAGCCAGCCTCCGTTCCAAATAATCCAGGTAAGTGAATTTACCTTCTACCTTACAGATTTATGAGTCATTTATTCCATCTTTAAACTTATTTGGCGCTTTTTCACAAGATATCTATAAATTGTAGCTGAATAAGTGGAATGCTATTGATTCGTATTATTTGTTAGTTAGTTAGTTAGTTAGTTGCTCTTTAACGACACTGTGTCATAACAAGGATGATTAGCGTCGCCCTCCTCCTTTATCTATGCTTGCGACTGGCACCTTTAGAGTATGAACATGGGCGGAGTTCGATTCCTATTTATTAGTAGTAATAGTAGTAATTTCAGTTTAACGACACTGTGTGGTGACAATGATTATTAGCTTAGCATCGCCCTCCTCCTTTATGCAGGCTTGGGACTGGCACTGCCTGAGTACAAGCAGTGGCGGAGTTATTCGTATTAGCGAAACAAGGTTTTCACATATGAGGTCGTGTGAAAGGGTGTGTAAGTATAGCTGTGGGGTGCACTCCCTGGCCAACTCAGCTTAATGGGTACACTCTCGGTGGGAAGATCAGAGGGCGAGGGAGAGGACTCGCCTCTGCCCTCATATGCCGAAATAAAGAGATATTTATTCGGCGTCAAGTCATACCCATGTCTGGATTACCTTATAAAGATTACCCTGCTTAATAAAGATTACCGTGCTTAATAAAGATTATTCTGCTTAATAAAGATTACCCTGCTTAATAAAGAGTATCCTGCGTAATAAATATTACCCTGCTTAATAAAGAGTACCTTGCTTAATAATGATTGCCCTGCTTAATAAAGATTACCCTGCTTAATAAAGAGTACCTTGCTTAATAAAGATTACCCTGCTTAATAAAGATTACCCTGCTTAATAAAGATTACCCTAAAGAGTATCCTGCGTAATAAAGATTACCCTGCTTAATAAAGAGTACCTTGCTTAATAATGATTGCCCTGCTTAATAAAGATTACCCTGCTTAATAAAGAGTACCTTGCTTAATAAAGATTACCTTGCTTAATTATGATTGCCCTGCTTAATAAAGATTACCCTGCTTAATAAAGAGTACCTTGCTTAATAAAGATTACCCTGCTTAATAAAGATTACCCTGCTTAATAAAGATTACCCTGCTTAATAAAGAGTACATTGCTTAATAATGATTGCCCTGCTTAATAAAGATTACCCTGCTTAATAAAGAGTACCTTGCTTAATAAAGAGTACCTTGCTTAATAATGATTGCCCTGCTTAATAAAGATTACCCTGCCTAATAAAGAGTATCCTGCTTAATAAAGATTACCCTGTTTAATAAAGATTATCCTCCTTAATAAAGATTACCTTGCTTAATAAAGATTACCCTGCTTGATAAAAGTTATCCTGCTTAATAAAGAGTACCTTGCTTAATAAAGAGTACCTTGCTTAATAAAGATTACCTTGCTTAATAAAGATTCCCTTGCTTAATAAAGATTACCCTGCTTAATAAAGAGTATCCTGCTTGATAAAGATTATACTGCTTAATAAAGATTACCTTGCTTAATAAACATTACCTTACTTAATAAAGATTACCCTGCTTGATAAAGATTATCCTGCTTAATAAAGATTACCTTGCTTAATAAAGATTACCTTGCTTAATAAAGATTCCCTTGCTTAATAAAGATTACCCTGCTTAATAAAGAGTATCCTGCTTAATGAAGATTACCCTGCTTGATAAAGATTATCCTGCTTAATAAAGATTGCCCTGCTTGATAAAGATTACCCTGCTTTATAAAGATTATCCTGCTCAATTAAGATTATCCTGCTTAATAAAGATTACCCTGCTTAATAAAGATTATCGTGCTTAATTAATAAAGATTGCCCTGCTTAATAAAGATTATCCTCCTTAATAAAGATTACCCTGCTTAATAAAGTTTGCCATTAGCTAGAAAACCCTATCGAATCCTAAGACCTACGACTAGAGAGATTTCTGCTTTCGTTAAGTGAGAATTTTTGGCCAGCGATTCGTCAAGTCAACAGTGAAGTTGTCGATGCAAACATAATAATATTACGAATGGTTACCAATTTGTTGAATAGAGCATATTGTGCAAACAGAAGGAAGACATGTTTGGCCTACATTGACCGCAGTCGGCTTACGAAAGGTACACAGCGCAATGTCCTATTTGGCTTTCAGAACACGATCGAACTTAGTCCTAGCTGTATGTAGCCTATGTAGGCCTAAGAGTGTATTTTGCACGTATGTGTATGTATGTATGTATGTGTGTGTGTGGGTGTATGTGTGTATGTATGTCTGTATGTATGTCTGTATGTATACATGTGTGTATGTATGTATGTATGTATGTATGTATGTATGTATGTATGTATGTATGTATGTATGTATGTATGTATGTATGTATGTATGTATGTATGTATGTATGTATGTATGTATGTATGTATGTATGTATGTATGTATGTATGTATGTATGTATGTATGTATGTATGTATGTATGTACGTATGTATGTGTGTATGTATGTATAACTGTATGTACATTATACAGAGCGCTGTAAGCATGACTGTCTAAGGAAGTTATCTGGGTTCTTCTAAACAAGCGACGTGAGTGCTAGTTGGGCCGAGTTAATGAAGACAAATTGTTCACAGGAAGACAGCTCCAAAGGGCACATGTCAGCCACATCTGTTATGCATTGTTAGTGGAACTTTTGCACTCAGGTTCACATCATAACTGTTATTATTAAAAAGGATAATAAGAATAATAATAAAACGACAAAATTATTATTAATGATAATAAGAATAATACGTAAATAGAGGGGAATGGAAATGAAAAAAAGAAAGAGAAACAAAGACAGACCAAGACTGCGCTGGATAGATGTTATAAATGAGGACATAACATCACTTGAACCCACACTAA
This sequence comes from Allolobophora icterica, assembly GCA_963556255.1. NCBI lineage: Eukaryota > Metazoa > Annelida > Clitellata > Crassiclitellata > Lumbricidae > Allolobophora > Allolobophora icterica. The sequence continues at coordinate 4,821,681 of OY744616.1, read as the reverse complement.
GGGGAGCAATGGACTTGACAAATGACCGAGGACAGTGGAGATTATTTATTCGCACTCATGACCGCAAAAAGTCTGGCCTCAGGAACTGATAATGATGATGATGATGACGACGACGATGACGACGACGACGACGACGACGACGATGACGATGATGATGATGATGATGCTAAAGGAGTATATGTGTAAATGTGAATGTACACGTTTTTCTATACAGACCATCGTATGACCTCAACCCTGCTCATTTTTGCAATGAATTGATTGGGTGAGATCCTTCACCACCGCTACCCTTTTGAATGGATACCACGCCATTTAGGTCCCTTGTCCGGACCGTGCAAGCCCAATATTAAACAACTGAAATAAGTCACCCTCGGGAGGCAAAAGCTGCATGGGAATTACGCTTCAACCGATGTAGGTAACGGGAGAGTGAGCGGTAGTGGAAATGAGCTGGGCGGTGAGTAAGTAAGTAAGTAACCATTGGACTAGCAACTGCATGTTTTTAGGATGACCTCCGAAATTTGTTTAGGCTAATCGGATAAACACCCTTAAACATAGAGAGATCATTGTGGATGTAAAATTCAGGCGTAACTGATTAAAACGGATCTAAGCCCAATTAGGATCACGATCTCCAAAATGAGTTGGTCTACTGATTATCAAGTGACGAATAAGAAGCTTGTAAATAAGCAGGCTTTGAAGTGCGTTTCGTAGAAAAGCTCGAAGGACTGGATTGAATTAATTCCCTAAGGAGCAGATAGATAACTGTGGCGGACTGGCCACAGGGCTCGAATGTATGTTGTTTTAATAATAGCTGTCTTATTGACGCGCTTTACGGCGACATAATGCATCAGCGGCCCATGCGTAAATGGTAGCGCTTACGTGAAATAAAATGGCCAATATTTAAGTTTTAGCTTATTTTTGCCATTTAAGCGATTCAAATGATTAATTAGTATAATATTACACGCTTTTCGGTCCAATAAATAAGGCCTAAAGCTAGGGCGTCGCTTAATATCATTGTTTGATTTCAATACCTTAGACACCTGTATTTGAGAAGGTGTGCGTAGGCTAGTATATAAGGGACAAGCCACGGTATAGTGTGGCGAGGGATAAGTAAAGACTGCCTCACGGTGTTTTGCTTATATTGTAGAGCGGCGTTACTGCGCTCTGCATGTACAGCGACACGGTGCTTTAGTGTCGTTGTTAAACGGTTCGGTTACGAATGATTTTACGGACACGGCGTCCGGTACAAGGCTAATCAGTGCGCTCCCGAGTGACAGCCGCTCCAAAGGCGGTCTGACCAGTGCTGGCAAAGCGTCGATCCAACGGAGTAAGGGCCCACTCTGTTGTAGATCGCGAGCAGTACTGAGTCTGATCGTGGAAGGCTTATTCGGGGAAAGACCGATCGTGAGAGATAAAGGCTCACAGGTCTGTTTCGGGGAAGGCGACCCCGGCGGTTCCGTTCGATAAAAAGACGGGGAAGGACCCCGCAGAAAAACAGGTCTGTATCAAAAGACGGGGAAGCAGACCCCGTAGATGTTCGTTTCGATATATACTGGAAAGACCGGTGGATGTCTGGTTTGATATATACGGGAAAATGACCGATCGTGAGAAATAAAGGCTCACAGGTCTATATCGGTAAAGTCCGGGGAAGGCGACCCCGCTGGTAAACCGTTCGATAGTCCGGGGAAAGACCCGGCGGTTCCGTTCGATAAAGACTGGGAAGCAGCCCCAGTCGGTGGCCGTTCGACAAAGACGGGAAAAGATCCCGTGAGGTGACATTTCGATACATACGGAAAGACCCGGTGGTAGCCGTCAGATATACACGGGCAAAGACCCGGTGGAACCCGTCAGAGATACGCGGGCAAAGACCCGGTGTTGACCGTCAGATATAAACGGGCAAAGACCCGGTGGTAGCCGTCAGAGATACACGCGGAAAGGCCCCGCTGTTGACCGTTAGAAATACACGGGCAAAGACCCGGAGATACGCGGGCAAAGACCCGGTGTTGACCGTCAGATATAAACGGGCAAAGACCCGGTGGTACCCGTCAGAGATACTCGGGCAAAGACCCGGTGGTACCCGTCAGAGATACTCGGGCAGAGTCCCAGGTGTTGACCGTCAGAGAAACACGCGGAAAGACCGCGCTGGTGACCGTCTGAGAGACACGCGGAAAGACTCCGCAGTTGACCGTCCGAGATACACGGGCAAAGACCCGGTAGTGATAACTCAGTTAAAGTATCGTCCATAAAAGCTGAGCAGTGCGATCCCGAGTAACAGCAAAAACTAATCACTCTTGGGTATTGAATTGACCGCCGATTCGACAGGTTTGGGGCCCACCCTGCCGTTAGATCGCGAGCCGGTCTGAATCCCGATTGTGGAAGTTTAGCAGGCTGAGTAAACCTCGGGGAGAGACCGATCGTCAGAGTTAGAGAAAACACAGGTCTGTATAGGTAAAGTGCGGAGAAACATTCCGCTGGTGACGTCCGGTGAAGTACCGGAACGATCTTGTTGAAACTGTTCGATAACATCGGGGAACAACCGGTGAATCTCAATACGCGGTATCCGGGTTTGGCTGTTTTACGCGTCATAGTTACTCCCGCGGTTTACCGGCAAATATCCGTCCGGAAGACCATCCGGACGATCCGACCGTTGTTTGTTCCAGTGTTCGGGAAAGTTCCCACGGTGGGAAGCTACACAGGTCTGTGTGCAATAACGGGGTAAATCTACTGATATTTACCCAGAGATACCGTTAGCAGAATCGAGGTGAGTACCGAGAAACGAAGCCTACGAGTCTGTGCGCTCCCGGAAAAAGACACAACTGTTACGTTCTCTATTTTATTCAGAGAGTCAGGTTCAAGAGATACGGCTAATGGAGTAAGGGCCCACTCTGCTGCTCAGGTCTCGAGACAGACTAATTCTGAATAGTGGGAAGATAAAAGGTTGTGTAAACCGGAAAGAGATCAGACCAAGATATTCGGGTCGGGTATTCGGGTACCCAGGTCCGAAAGAGACACGTCCGCTTTACTAGCGAAATCCAGCTAGTTAGAGTCCCAGGGTGAAGTGTAAGAGAGTCCCAGGAATAAAGGGACATTAACGCAGACCAAGAGTAAACGATACGTGATGAAAGTCCGGGTAGTCGGATACCCGGGTAGAACTATATTTGCTTGTCGCAACACACAGCTCTGAGAACTGACTGAAGTGCGAGGCTGGGCCCCCTCGTGCGTAGGTTGGAACAAAGTTCTGTGTGTAGATAGCGAAGGTTAGAGAGAGGACCTTCACTACCAGAGTGCCATGGAGACCTCTTCAGGTATCTTTCGAAGCAGAATCTATCACTGTGTTGGTCGACAATTGCCAACAGAGAAGACGGGTAAGGAAACTTATCCGTAATTGTGGTGCATGATAAAATACGTGTGAGGCCGGTATGCCCTGCACGGAAATGGATCGAGAGACACGTGACGGTGGGAAGACGAGTTGCCCAATAGACCGGTGTATAGGCCGATGTGACGTAAAGACTTGTCACATGTATTCCTTGTTCCCGATTCTTAGAAAAAGGTTTGGTGTCCCTTATAAATGGCGATTGTTAAAGAGTCACGAGATGTATAATGGTGCGTCAAGGTCCAGATCAGGTGGAGAGTTGGAGGAAGCCCGTAGCTAAGAAGGCACATAAAAGAGGAAGACTCCTGCTGGTTAGAGAACGAACCCTGTTCTGAAGGACGGCCATCCTGCAGGACGTTGCCCACCCGGCGATCGCGGAAGAAGCAGAGTCAGACCCCGAGATAGAACGGTATGGTGTTGCCTTTCTTAAGCGGCCAATCCTGAATCTCCCCTGATAGTAACGTTCACTATGGGCGAGATAGAGAACAACCATTTTATGGTGGAAGTAGACAAGGCAGTGACTCTGGTGGGGCTCCAGACGGGCAGTGGGCTGGAGTCACCACCACCACCAGGAAACCCGCCCGGCGCAACGAGAGTGCAGGCGTCCGGGCGGGCGCAGAACGCCACATAACTACTTTAATTAAGGCCGAATTTGTCCACTTTAATGCAATGCAGTGCGTCTCTAAGGCCCGGAAGATGTTTTGGGCATAATAGGTTAACCCGTAGTTTACGTTGCTAAATTACCGCGTAGGAAAATAATTATTTCATAGTAAAACTCAAACTAGAAGTTCGATGATTGATGTAAATATTACTGAAACAAGAAGCTGGATGATTGATTAACATATTACATAATTAAAGTCAAACTAAGAGTTGGAATTGCGATGAAAAAACATCGTTTTAGTGCAGAAATTATTGCCGTGGATGAGCGATGAAAACATTTCATACCTTAAACAGAAACTAGAAGTTGGATGGCTGACGAAAATATGGATCAAACTAGAAGCTGTATGATCAATGAGCATATAACTGAAACTAGAAGTTGGGTGAACGATGATTATTTTTTTTCGTATTATAAACGGTTTAACCGGTATAATAAATTACGACAAGGGAAATGGAAAACAAGCAGGTCTACTGAATGTAAATGTTATTCGAGTGGCGGATTTATTGTAGGAACGAACGAGGCCATAAGTGATCGTTGATGCTAAACACCTTTATAACGTTTTCAGCTGACACTATATAAATTTCGCCGACGATTAGTTTACTGTATCATTTTTGACGATCATTAATGCTAGGTCTGTATTAAGCTTTAGGAACACTGAAACAATGAGAACTGTTCAAAATAATTTCTCCCGATGTCAACGGCCTTTGTCGCCATAAGATGTCGTTAAACTCTGGATCCATCGATACCAGCGGTAGTGCCAGTCCCAAACCTAAAGAAAACAGGCGGGCAATGCTAATAATCTGTGTTATGATACAGAGTCGTTAAACAGCAACTAACCAACCAAACTATAAACTTCAGTGGCGTTAAACGGCAATAACTGTTGTCTTATTTACTGTAGGAGCAAACGAGACATAAGTAATGGTTAATACTAAACACCTTTGTTCGTTAGATGCTATAGTATAATTTGGATGTATTTGTATTAATTCGCAGTTAAAACACCTTGAGAGAAATACACTCTGAAGCTTTAAGACTGGTATGCGGTACAGCTAAAGGAACACCCAATTCGGTCTTACAAAACGAGTTTGCATACATACATACATACATACATGCATACATACATACATGCATACATGCATACATACATACATACATACATACATACATACATACATACATACATACATGCATACATACATACATACATACATACATACATACATACATACATACATACATACATACATACCTGCACACATATATACACACATGTACATAAATACGTACATACATGAATATATACATACACACATACATACATACATACATACATACATACATACATACATACATACATACATACATACATACATACATACATACATACATACATACATACATACATACATACATACATACATGCATGCATGCATGCATGCATGCATGCATACATACATACATACATACATACCTGCACACATATATACATACATGTACATAAATACGTACATACATGAATATATACATACACGCATACATACATACATACATACATACATACATACATACATACATACATGCATACATACATGTATACGTGTACATATAAACATCATACATACATAAAAGTTCTTGATTACAATTACAATTACAATTACAATTGAGCCCCTCGTGCGTAGGTCAGAACAAAGGTCTATGTGTGCAGATAGCAAAGGTTATAGAAATGGGACCTTCACTATCAGAGAGTACCGTAGAGACCCTACCTATATCTTCCTGTTCACTGTACGGTCGGTATGCCGCACTCGGAAATGGAGCAAGAACCATGTGATGGTAAGAATACGCGTTGCCCAATGGACACGTGCCTATAGGAACACATGACGTAGGGACTTGTTATATGTACTCCTTGTCCCCGGAACTTAGAGAGCGTTCCATAATAATGGCGATAGTTCAAGAGTCACGAGATGTAGAATGGTCCGTCAAGGTTCAGATCAGGCGGAGAGTTGAAGGAAGTCCGTAGCTAAGAAGGCACACAAAGAGGAAGACTCCTGCTGGTAAAAGAACGAACCCTGTTCTGAAGGACGGCCATCCTGCAGGACGTGCCCATCCGGCGACCGCGGAAGAGACAGAGTCAGACCCAGAGACAGAACTTTACAGTGTAGCCTCTCTTAAGGAAGCTGCTGATAGGAACGGTTACTATGGGCAGATATAGAGAACAGCCAATTTACGTTGACAATAGACAGGGCAGTGACTTGTCTGTTGGCTCCAGACGCAGGCTGGAGTCAACCCAGCCTCGCGAAGAGTTATCGTCCGGGCGGAGATCGCCAGCCATACATACATACATACATACATACATACATACATACATACATACATACATACATACATACATACGTACGTACGTAAGTACGTACATAATACATACTTGCCTACATACATGCATACGTTTAAAAAAAGAAATGCTATTAAGAGTATGGGTAATATTCATAGGCAATAGAAATGCAGTTCGATTCCCGCAAGCCCCTCTAGGTCGACTCAGCCTTCCACTCCCTAGCGGCTGCAGTAAATTGATCAGGTGCCTAACAGGTTGCCAAGACGTGTGTTCAATAAGATCTTGATAATTGTACCGTCGTGTTTCAATGTTACTTACTGCGGTTTGATAGTGAGATTGTGAATTACGAATTGTATTAGTTCTGATTAAATGGCAATAAAGAATAGGCCTACTGGAAGTAAGTTGGATTAGTGCTCATGAAATGCTACAAGGAACGTGGATAATAGTTTTGTCTAGTGTTTGGTTAAGTGACGGGAAAGAACTTCTGGGCAAAGTAGGCCAAGTGCAAGATAAAATTATCGATAGAAAAACATCGAAAGTATTTTATGTTGTTGATTTATGGCGAGTAGACATCTATAGTAGAAGTCGTTAGGCTGAGTTCTCTCTTCGTAGTTTCGGTCTCTTGCAAAACATTGTACATGAATTGGCCTAAGACAGACAGACAGACAGACAGACAGACAGACAGACAGACAGACAGACAGACAGACAGACAGACAGACAGACAGACAGACAGACAGACAGACAGACAGACAGACAGACAGACAGATACAGACACTGACACTGACACTGACACTGACACTGACACTGACACTGACACTGAGAAAATACAGAGAGATTTAAAATTGAGAGATAAATCGATCTGAGAGAGAGAGACAGAGACAGAGACAGAGACAGACAGACAGACAGACAGACAGACAGACAGAGACAGAGAGATAGTGAGAGAGACAGAGGAAGGGAGACAGAGAGACAGAGAGCGACACAGAGAGAGGTAGAGACAGACAGAGACAGAGTACAAGACAGACAGACAGACAGAGACGGAGAGAATTCAAACTGAGAGATAAAATTTGTCTGAGATTTTATTTGGTTTTGATGCCTTTGGGAAGACGCCAGCCCCAAACTCTGTCTTCGAACCAGGCTTATAAGGTAAGGAATGTATAATAAGGAGACAAACAGTCAAACAGACAGACAGACAGACGGGAGAGAGGAAGAGAGAAAGAGAGTGACATAGTATATATATATATATATATATATATATATATATATATATATATATATATATATATATATATATATATATATATATATATATATATATATATATATATATATATATATATATATATATATATATACGAACCATAGCGGCGTTGATGGAATCCCATCCAATCACTGCAATGAATTGCTCTCTTTGAATATCTCAACAAGATGGAAAGGAATTGGATGTTGTGAGGAAACCATGAAAGTAGCCCAGTACAATACAATACAATGCAAAACACTACATTACAGTTTAAAAAGTGAATAACTATGAATGATTATGATGGTAAATGAGAGATGAGAGAAAGACAGAGACAGAATAGACAGACAGACAGACAGACAGACAGACAGACAGACAGACATGAAGAGAGACAAAGAGTGAGAGAGAGAAAAAAGTAAGAATGAGCGAGAGCATTAAACACTGGCGCTATAAAATTACAATGACAATGAGGAATTGTCTTGTAGAATCATGGAAGAGCGATTGGTTCCAGGAAGGTCAGAGGTCGCTGGAAGAGACGCTGTCAAAAGCCATCAACACCAACGTGGCTCGAAATGTCATCTTCTTCCTCGGAGATGGAATGGGAGTGTCGACGGTCACAGCTGGAAGGATTTACATGGGTCAGCGCAAAGGTCAAACTGGAGAGGAAGCAAGTCTCGCCTTCGACAAGTTTCCTCACGTCGCTTTGGCCAAGGTCAGTAAAGATCATCATGATCTGACTCTTTAGATCATCTGCATTGTGTGATTAAGTGATTTGTTTGATCACCCGAGTCTTTTGATCATCTGATTCGCTTGATCATCTGACGTTTTTCACGATCTGAGTCGCTTGATTACCTGACGCGTTTGATGACCTGACTTGAACAGCTGACTCGCTTGTGATTGATAATAGAAAGCCATAATTATAAAACAACTTGTAATTATAATTGTAATCGTAATTGTAAACGAAGCTGTCTTTGCAACATTTATTGTAAATGTAATCGGCAATTGTGTAAAAGTGAGTGTAGATGTGACCGTAAATGTAGGTGTAGTCATTGTCGTAATTTTTAATGCCGTAATTGTTACAGCAATTGTAACTTAATGCAAATGCAAATATGACAATCATCGTAATTTCAAATGTAACGGAGAAACAACTTGGGAATGTTATTGTAAATGTAAATATAATAAAAATCCTAATTTTGAAATCTGTAATTTTGATATTAACCCTAAATTTTATCTTAGGATTCATAGTCACATTTCAGCAAATTTTTTCGGTTGATCTTCGTCATTCAGTGAAGAAACAGATGAAGATACAGATTACGTTGAAAGCAACGAAGATCTATTTAGAAAAAGAAGAGTAGTCCCCTAAACACCTTTTATAGCCTTCCATTCGCCCTATATATATAGGTAGACCGGAGCTTGTTATCTTTTGAGTCGACTGAGGCACTAAGCCAAAGGAACAGTGAGAAGGAATTTCTAAAGAAATAATTTTGTCGACGTCAACGGCCTTTGTTGCCAAAAGATGTCGCTAAACTCTGGATCCGTACATCGTCCCGTAATCTATCCCTGAGGCAGCCATGGCTATGAAGTGTTCGCGATTTCATTTTCTTAGCCTCGGCATACAGGTGCAGGTGGCCAGTGCTCTCTCTCGCCGTCTTATCTTCCCACCGAAAGTGTACGGTCAGTGTACTCATTATAGCTGAGATGGGACGAAGGTGGGGCAGAAATCCCAACACAATTATTTTAACCTTCGACCTCCTGATGCAGCACGCTAACCACTACACTGTCGGGCACCCCTATTTAGATCTATATATAGACCAGACGATAAAATGGCCTAACGGTGTTTACCTTTATGACGGCCTAAATATGATCTCTGACTCAACGCTAGGTGAACATTTTGGGCTTCCTTGAGAACTGAATGAGAACTGACTTAGATTACTTTATTTACTGGACTTTATGAAGCACAATGGAAATTACCAAAGGCAGACAGAGAGGGAGAGACGAAGAGTTAAATAGAGAGACAGAGGACTGTATATCTTGGAGATATACAGTCTCACACAATGAGGGCAAAGACGGAAATAGACAGATTAAAAGGAAGACGTATAGTCACATACACAGCTGAGTCACATACACAACCTGCAAACACACACACACACACGCACACACGCACACACGCACGCACGCACGCACGCACACACACGCACGCACGCACACACACACACACACGTATGTATATATGTGTTATATATAGACATACAGAAAGACAGACATAGACATAGACATAGATATAGACAGAGAAAGAGATAGAAAGACCGATATATCGAGATAGGATGAGACAGAAAAGAACAAACCTAGACAGATATAGACAGACAAAGACGGGGATTTCAAGCGGACATTTATATAGCGCCGCTCAGACAGCAAAACATCTCAGAAGCGCTCAGGCAAACTAAGACAGATATAGACAGACTAAGATAGCCAGACAGAGACACAGATACACCGAGAAATACACGGCCAGACTTTTCTGTCCTTCCCAGGAAGAAGCGCCATTGGAGCACGTTGAAATTGTGTAGCGCATTTTTATCGTGTTGCAGACGTACAATGTCGACTACCAAGTACCAGATTCGGCTGGTACTGCTACTGCGTTCCTGTGCGGTGTCAAGGCCAACATTGGTACTCTCGGTGTGGATCAGTCCGTTCGAAAATCCAGCTGTAATGACATGACCGAAGCCAGCAAGGTCTCATCGATTCTTCGATGGTCCATCAAGGAAGGTATGTTCCTTCTTCATACCTCAATGTGGTAATGTATGGTATGGTAAGGTAATGCACACAATCAAGAAAAACGAGTGCAGATTAAAAAGAACGCAACTTTTTTACTAACATCGTTTTGTGACATGAAAGACCGTTGACGACAAATTATTATTACGTTGACGACAAATTATTATTATTATTAGTTATATAATTATAATTATTATTATTATCATTATCATTATCATTATCATTATTATTATTATTATTATTATTATTATTATTATTATTATTATTATTATTATTTTTTTTTTTTTTTAATCGCCCGAGGTACAAGTAATCCCTCAGGCTCCTAGAAACTATCCGAAGAGCTTGGTTATTATTATTATTATTATTATTATTATTATTATTATTATTATAATTATTATTATAATTATTATTATTATTATTATTATTATTATTATTATTATTATTATTATTATATTATTATTATTATTATTATTATTATTATTATTATTATTATTATTATTATTATTATTATTACTATCTGCCCCGAGGTATACAGGGTCCCTCAGGGACTTGAATATTAACTAATATGGAAAATAAAGTGTCCGGAATGGTCTTATTCATCTATTTGACGAAATGACGGAATTTATTGTTCGCTAGTTAGACACCTCTAAAACGTTTCAAATGACGAAATTTATTCGTCAGCTTCTTCTCGTTGCTAATGAGTGAAATTCTTAGGTTCCAGGTAATGGTATGAACGTTCGCGACAGCGCCAATATGTCGCAGAGCTGACTGAGTGTTATTCGTTACTCTACGTAAACTACCTTGTATCGACCGTATAAGGATAATCATTGTTCAGTTACATTCAAACGTCAGGTTTAACTCCGTCACTTCCTATCACCGGGTGGTGCCAGTCCGAAGCCTGGATGTTAAGTGTAATATTCGCCCTATAAGAAAAAGCAATAGTACCATTAACCTTCTGCACTACGAACGGTGAGAACTGATTAAAATACTTGAACACCTCTTTCAATGGTAATATTCGCTTATAAGTAAAAGCAGCAGAGCATTACTGTATTGAAGCTTGTATCTAAATTCTAAATAGTGATACAGTGATTAAAGTTAAGTTTGTAGCAACAAATAATTATGCTGTAAAACCATTAATAAGGAAAATCGATTTAAATGAGAGTATTTCTCAAAGGTTGTCAGAAAATGTCTGTAAGTGTAATTAATTCGATGAAAGGATTAACTATTTTTGAGTTAAATTATCAGGCATCTAATGTTGTGCATAAAGAGGTGACAACTAGATAAATCGCGAGGCAAGGGGTAATTTGATCAAATGAGGCCACCTCACTGCCCACTCGGGTGCAAGGTGTTCACAAGAGTTCAAAACTATTCCACTTGTTGACCAATTTAGAAATAGTCAGGCCAGCCTCCCTTTAACAAGTGAACAGAGGGAGCGTCAGAGAGAGGTACGCATACTATCGTGTGCAGTATTTATACATGTAACTGAAGAGAAAAATTATGTTGTAAAACACTTTTAAAATAAATCCAGGCAACAGAATAATGAAATAAAGGAAAATACGAAAGGGCAAGTAGATAGAGTTTTGTTACCAATGAAGTTGCTGTTTAACGACGCTGTGTCACAACAAAGATTATTAGCGTCGCCATCCTCCTTCATCCAGGCTTGGGACTGGCACTACCAGAGTACGAGCAGTGGCGTAGTTTTTTTTATACAATACAATGAAAACGAGAAACTTATAGTGTTCCAAAGATACCATTGAATGTGTTTTAACAGACCTTACAATATCAGTAATAGTAATTGTTTAACAATATTTAAAGCAATACTTCCCACACTGTCTATGATACAGGTATTGTGATACAGGTATTGCGATAAAATGGTTTGATACATTCTGAAGAACACTGCAAAGACGGGATCGCACGATATGCCATTGTTCCTTATATATATATGGTCATTTTACAGCGTTTTAAAGGTGTCTAAATGTAGTACCTTAATTTAATTTCGAATACTAGTTTCCAGCGTTTAACGGCATCTTATGGCTTCCAGGACCGTCGACGTCGCCCTTCTCCTATTTCTATTGGCACGGACTAGTTTGGTTAGTTACAGTAAATGTTTAACAACACCGTCATAACAAAAATGATTTGCGTGGCTCTTCTCCTTTCTACAAAACTTGGGACTAGCACTTCCACAGGACGGACATTGGTGGAATTTAGGAGTAAGTATATCAAGGAACTGGAGAATTCCTTAGTTCCTGTCTAACGACAGTGTGTTAACAAAAACCGTTAGCGTCGCCCTACTTTCCTCCGGTTTCGTATTGTCCCCACAACAGATTAAATTATTGAATATGTGGTTGTTATATATAGGGTTGTGGGACTACATTTTAAAGGTGTTTAAAATTACTTCTAAATTTTTAACGTTACAACGATATCTTATGACTTTCACACGCGTTGACGCTAACTTTACCTTAACTATCCATAACTTCACCCTATCGAGTAAATAAGTACTTCATAAAATAACAAACTTTGTAAAGTATGTCCAGTATGGTAAAGGTAGGCCTACTATATATTAATGTATCATTTTAAACTGTGCTCATTTATTAATGAGATTATAGCCTCGATACTGCTCAATTATTCATAAGATTATAGCCTCAACCCTGTTTTGTTATTCATGATATCATAGTCTCGACTCTGCATGGTTATTCATGAGCTCATAGCTTACAGCCTCGAAGCTGTTCGATTATTCATGAGATTATGACCATGACATTCCACAAGTTTCATTGAGTTCTCATCGGTTCAGATCCGATTCCAACTAAACTGCGTGTTTGTCGAAAATCAGATTCCGGAATGGTGGCTTATTTCAGAGACCTTAAATGGCGAAGGACCCATTCAAACGGGCAGCGGTGGTGAAGGATCTCACACGATGATTTCATTGAAAAATGAGCAGGGTCGGGGCCATACGGTAGCCCTAGCACGGTCCGTAAACGGGGACCTAAAATGGCAACGGTGGTGAAGCATCTCCCCCGATCAATTCATTGAAAAATGACCTGCAGGGTCGAGGCCATAGATTTACATTTGCGGAAAGCTCTTGCTGGAGATAGAAAATCAGAAACCGAGACTTTGAGGTCAGACAGCGTGCGGAGAAAATTCGAGAAGCATTAGACTACCATGTCACGAATAGAAGATCAGATTATGTTAAGCGAATCGTTGAAAATTAGTGACAGGTTCATGTAAGAGTCAAAGATCAGGGAACCCTCAGCGCTGTTGCTGAAATTTTTTTAGTTGCTTATTTAAACGATATGCACAGTCAGACTTTCTCAGCTTAATGCTTGATACTGTACTGCGGAGTTTAATGTTACGTGCAATGCTGTTAAATATTCAACACTTCTTATACAATGTACAGCAAAAAATAGCTGCATTTGATATTGCCCTTTTCCAAAGTTCAGAAATGCACACAAGACCATACAACAGAACATCGATGGCGTTCAGCAATTCTGAATGAAGGACTTTTTCAAGGTCCCTAAACAGTAATCATCTCACAGAAGGAAGATCGAATCCGTAGTCCGCGCGTTACAAGGCGAGCTCTCAACTAATTGGCCTCATGTTCCACTGTAGGCCTATGTAGACAACCAGTTTAATTCGATTGACATAGCAGAAGTTTCAGTTTAACTGTGTGATAACTAAGATCATTGGCGTCGCCCTCCTCGCTTATCCAGGCTTGGGACTTGCTCTTCTATAGTATCGGTAGTGGCGGAGTTCAATTCAGTTGAAGAAGCAGTAGTTTCAGTTTAACGACACTGTTTTTCACATTACAAAATTATAATTATGCAAGCAATTTATTTAGCATATCTATTCATATTAAATCCAGTTTACGATTGACCGATGTTAAGTTTTTAACATGTGATAATAATTGTTATATAATACAAAAATTGGCATTAATATGCTAAAATTAACTTTATATAATGATGCAGAAACATAGCTTTCCAACTAATAACTGCACATTCCCTACTGAGAAACTCAATTTTTCAAATTCGACAAAACGCATTTATATCGTGCTCTTTCGGGGCCAAAGAAAGAGATACCTATCTTCAGACAATATTTGCAATGTTTGTATTTTATACAGTGCTTAATAACTATTTATAAAATTCTCCCATCTCTAATTTTCATAGTTTTAAAATTACAGTTAAATTATATTCCTCGGTAGACTAGCATCAACGAATATTGTTTCTTAGTGATCCATGCTTATATATAGTGTAGCTACAGCGTTTAAAAGGTGTCTAAAGAGAACGTTCTAACTAATACCTTTCCTACCTTCGTTTGGTCACGTTCGAATGCACGTCAAAAATCCATTATTAAAGACCGTACGAAAATAATGGACTGGAAAATATGAGTTAATATGCATGCATATATGAATGTATGCGTGTTCCTTAGTTTATATGTATGTATGTATGTACATATGTATGTATTTGTGCATGCGTGGGTATATATGTATGCAAGTATGTGTGTGCAAGTGCATGTCGTATTTATACATATATGTACGTATGTTTATGTGCATATTTGCATGTGTGTCTGTATCCATGTATGCTTGTATGCATGTTTGTGCATATGAAAAGAATTTATACAGTTCGTACAAAGTAATGCAACGCCAATGGCAACGGTCCTGAAAAAGGTGACTAATGCGGTGCTCTTTTAGACACCTTTAAAACGCATCTAACTGACGCAATTTATTCTTCGCGTCTTTAGTCAACTGGGTTAGTGTAGAGTAGACGACTAAAATAAAAGAAGTTTGATGACCCAAGATGTCGCTACACCCACAGAAAAATAAAATAATTGCTTAGAGTCTTAGACACATAATTTCGCCAGTTTCACTTTAATTCGTCAGTATCGTCGAAGCGCTAGCATAAATTCTCACCGTTTTTAATAACGTAAGGTAAGGCTGACGTCATCTGCCTAGCAGCCAAAAATATGAGTTAAAGTGTTAAGCACACTGGAAACTGACACGCTGAATAATACAATGCTAAACCTTAAGACAAAACAATTTAAAAAACAAATTAAAACACTTCCCGTACTCTGGCAGTGCCAGTCGCAATCCTGGAGAAAGGAGGAGGGCGACGATATTCATCGTCGTTATTACGCAGCGCCATTAAATGCAACTAACTAACCTTTCAATCGACGCTATGTTTCTTAATTGGCGTTTAAATACAGCGGAGAGTACGGATTCGAGCTTTCTCCCTGATACGGTTGCTGGGTAGGGGCCTTGAGCAAGTCCTTCACTCACAGTTGCTCATCGTCATCGATTCATAGTTGTTAATTAGATAGTGGCGCTTAATAAACGAGTAATAATAATAATTATCATAAGATTCTTTGTTGAGTTTTTGGTAGGTTTCATGTTGCACTGAAACTGTTTCTGATCGAGGCAATGCTTTAGTTTATCACACATGAAGTTTCGATTTTCAAAAAAAAAAAATTCTTCAAGTGGGTATATATATATATATATAAAAAATTCTTCAAGTGGGTATATATATATATATATATATATATATATATATATATATATATATATATATATATATATATATATATATATATATATATATATATATATATACCCACTTGAAGAATTTTTTTTTTTTGAAAATCGAAACTTCATGTGTGATAAATATATAGTTCGCGGATAACGACAGCATTAAAAAATATAAAAAAGATTGAAATATCATAGAGCTTCACCAACGCGGTTTTCGGGGGTGGAAGGTGAAGCCGGATAAAGGAGGATGGCGAAGCTAATCAGATTTATTGTGACCCTGAAAAGCCTAGTAATCCTTAGGCATTCTGTCGACGTCAACGGCCTATGATACCAAAAGCTGTCGCTAAACTACTGATCAATGTAATTCTTTACTTACACACCTTTAACACGTTGGTAACTGACGTAATTTATTTCGTCAGCTCCTCCCTACTGCTAGTTGGGTAAGGGATCGCTAGTTCGAAGTAGGTTAGACATCAATGCCGAAATCTTGAAAAGAGTTGTAAGATGCCAAATAATTTCTGTCGACGTCAACGGCCTTTTGTTGCCCAAGATGCCAATCACAAGGTAAGGTGAGGTCAACTTGATGTCGGTCAACACACTAAATAATACAATTCCCTAGATTCGTCAAAAATACTGAACAATATCAATACTGTATTTAGACACCTTTAAAACGATTTTACTGACTCAATTTATTCGCCCATTTCGTATCGTTTATAATGTAGCGAGCGATACAGGCAGTTCAATAACCACTTCATCAGCTCAATAACCACTTCATCAGCTCAATAACCATTTCATCAGCTCAATAACCATTTCATCAGCTCAATAGCCATTTCATCAGCGTGCGCAGATGATGTGGAATAACAATTGAGAGAATGGTGACGATATTAAAAAGCTGAATCGAGTTTAGCATGAAAAGGCAGGATAAATGAAAAGTCGGTTGATAGGTTTGAAAGTCCGTGGTGCTACACCGCACGAGTCTTGTATCCAGTCCCCTCTGATGACGACCTATGTGAAAGGTGACGAAGGGAGGGTAAGGCCAAATGCGGTCAAGGGCAGGGAGGAGTCCAAAGTAGGTGTTTTTGCCGACGTCTTTGATGGACGACCACCTACCAGCGTTTGGAGACAGTCCGAAGCTTGGATAAAGGAGGAGGGCAACACTTATCATCTTTGTTATGACACAGTATCGTTAAACAGAAGCTATTTCCATATTTCTTGGATCTATAGCATTGGTAACGCATGAGATAAGATCAAGTCGACGCAAATGGTCATGGCTGCCAAAAATGTCGTTAAAGACACTGAATAAAAACATGTTCTCTTTAGACACCTTTGAACTAAATTGATCAGGCCTTATTAATACTTTTTAGACACCTATAAAACGAAGCAACTAACGGTATTTATTCGTCAGCTTCGGTCAGTTGCTAATGCTTGAGCTTGGGCCATTATAATGGAGCTATCTAGTGTGTATATGAACGGTCGCGACAGCCACAAGATGTCGTTAAACTTAGTGAATAATATTTAATACTCTACTTTTGGGGCGTGGTGGCTCAGTGGTAAGTTCGGCGCCTTGTGACCTGAGGGTTGCAGGTTCGAATCCCACTCTAGCCGCTGCGTACGGACCTTGGGCAAGTCCTTCACTCGCGATTGCTCGTGGCGCTTCAGCGTGAAAACTCCGATACAGTATACCAATGCTGTAGTCGGGAGCGCCTCTGAGTAGTAGACTTGAGGAGGCGCTATAGAAATATCTGAAATAAATTTAAAAAAAATTTAAAAAAATTAAATTACTTAATCGACCCTATAATTGTTGCTCAGTTCCATTCAGACATCAGGTCTTGCTACGTCACTTCCTATAATCGGGTGGTGCCAGTCCGAAGCCTGGATAAAGGAGGAGTGGAGCGGTAACCATCTTTGTTATGACACAGCGTCCATTAACATAGACTGCTACCAGATCGTTGAGCATAAGACATTGTTAATGGCAAGGTAAGATAAGGCCGTAAGATGTCGCTGGAGAATGGACAGTACAAGTAAATCATTAGCTTCAGTCTAAAAATTTCGAATTTAATAAGTTATTAATTAAAATGCTTCGCCATGTCAGACACCATCGGTGGTCACATTCTTCTATACGAATGCTACATTAAATAACTCATTATCGAACACCTTCTTTGGTACTGACTCGCATTACGAAAACGTTAAACACCTTTTCTTCAACATCATCCCATCATTAAGATCAAATTGTATTCCATTGTATTGTTTATAAAACTTAAAAGCGCCGCTACCTAGTGCCACCAGTCAGAGGCGCTCCCAGTGCGAAAGTCCTCAGGAATAAAGGCGCGTTTTAAGATAACGAAGAGCTGTGGCAGGACCACCAGACAGTGGGTTACTGCAGCCCGGACCGGAGGAGGAAGCTGATTCCACAATGAAGGGCCAATAGTAACAAAGGAACGAGACTGGGCCATCGCCGTTCTCACTCGGGGAACAAATAAGTCAAGTCGATCAGAGGAACGAAGAGGGCGAAGGGATCTAGCTGAGGCTGGAAAACGTAATGAGTCACAGAGGTATTTGAGAGCCAGTTACCTGTGATTCAACTTTAATTATGCCAAAATAATTTATGTCGAACTTAACGGTGTTTTTCGCCATAAGATTTCGTTAAACTCTGAATCCTGTACAGGGCCATTTATGCCATACGAACGCGAGAACTGTATAAAGACAATTCCACACCTCTTTAAGTAGTACACATGCGCTATAAAATAAAATAGACGCGCTGCGCTGTATTATACCGTACGAATGATGAGAACTGTTTAAAAAATTCCAAACCTCTTTTAAGTGTATTATTCGCCCAATAAGAGAAAGCAGTCCAGCTGCCCCCCCTCATATTTAAATCCAGTCTATCCCAAGAAATGATGTTGAAAAACCGTAGATGAGCTAAATCGATTTGAATGAGAGAATATCTCAAAGGATGCAAGAAAATATCTGTAAATGAAATTATTTCGGCGAAAAGATTAAATATTTCTGAATCACGTTATCACAAATAGATCAGATCCAAGGCAAGAGGTAATTTGGATAAATGATGCCACCGGTTGTAGCAAAAATGATTTTATAAACTATTTTAAAAATAAACCCAGAGAGCAGAATAAAGAAATAACAGAATATACGAAAGTGCAAGTGGATAGAATTTTTGTTACCAATGAATAAACCTCTTCCTATCGCTTTATATAGGAAATAGACAATTTCGTCAAAGGAGTCGTTTTTGGTTTATTTAAGAAACAAAACAGTTTGGACAAATAGGAAGGAACATTGGAGCACATCATACGCATGATAGGCTGGGCAATAGAGAACACAGCAAAACTACTCTAGTGGCCTATCCCAAAGACACGATCCGCCCATCATTTCTACTAGTGGATGGCTAAAATTATAAAATACACCCATTTGTCTCTTGACCTATAAACGAAATCGATGTCAGAAGCATTTGCCACTCGACACCCCAATGCAGGAGTACTCAAATTTGTAATAGGTACAATGGTAATCATGCCAATATGGATTGCTCATATAAGAATCTACTGAAACGTGTTAATAATGACATACGAACGGTGATAACTGTTTGAAATAGTTATTTACACACCTCTTTTAAGTTTAATCTTTGCTCTATAAGTGAAATCAAAGAACAATTCTGTATTACACATTGTCGACGTCAACAGCCTTTGTTGCTATAAGACGTCGTTAAACCCTGGATCCATCCATCCATCTGTATTACACCATAAAAACGGTGGTAAGGGTTCAAAATAGTTACACACCTCTTTTTACTGTGATATTCGCAGTATAAGAGAGCTGAAAGCGTTGCATTATGTAGTTACATCCGGCTGTTTTGTATATTGTGTCGTAGTATGCCATGGGAACGGTGGGAACTTTAAAAAAAATGTATGCTGACCTGTACAACCTTTGTTCCATAAGATGTCGTTTAAATATGGATCCATCAAGAATTAGAACTCGCAGATGCCCGTACTCTATAGCAATGTCAGTCCTATGCCTGGAGAAAGGATGAGGGCGACGTTAAGGCCCATGGCAGCCATAAGAAGTCGTAAAAACACTGGAGACTAATACTCAAGTATTCGCACTTAAATCATTTATTCGTTAGACACCATTTTTTTCTGTCCTTAAATGCAACAATATACATCTCTAACGTTCTTAAAAAACAAAGGAGTGTTTCGTAAAGCGTTGCGTAAATTTCAAATAACATTCCTTGTGTGGATTACATTACTGTCCAGGGAAGAGAACGGGTGTTGTGACAACGACGAGGATCACGCATGCCACTCCTGCGGCCAGTTACGCCCATTCGCCGCACAGGGATTGGGAGGCGGACTCCAACGTTGATCTCAAGTATCGAGGAAAGTGCGTGGACATAGCTAAACAGCTGGTCATGGACAACAACGACATCAATGTGAGTGGCAGAGAAGGATAGGAGGAATTAAAGCTAATTCCATCTATTGATCAAATAGTTCGGTGGTCGATGTTAAGCATCATTCATTTATTCATTCATTCGTTCGCCCATCATTCGTTCATTTATTCAATCGTTTGTTAATTAATTAATTAGTTCATTAGTTCTTGATTTGTCGTTCATTCTACCTTTACCTGGCTTCGGACTGGCGCAACCTAACCACGGTAGTAGAGGGTTAACAATTAGGTTGTCTTTGTTGAATGACGCTGAGCCATGGTGAAGACGAGTAACAACAATTTTAGCCCATGCAGCGTTTGAGAGCGGTTGGTGTGCGTATATATAACGACAGTTTCATGCATCTTAAAGGTGTCTAAATCGGTAATCGCATTTTCAACATTACGGGCTGTGGCGGAGTTATGCATAAATCCTGAACAACAGTATTTTTGCTGAATTAAGGTTATTCTGGGAGGTGGCAGGAAGAAGTTTCTACCGAACGATACGAGCGATCCAGAATACGGAATGAAGGAAAGAGGAAGTCGCACGGATGGACTGAATCTCGTTGAGGTAAGCAATCAGTGTGCGATCGTACGTACGGAACGTACGTTATTTCTTTCTATAACGTACGTACGGTACGCGTACGTATTATTCCGTACGTTGGCGTACGTTGACATCAGTTCATGACGAAAATAACATACATAACATTATGCACAACAAAAGTCAATAATAGTTGGTGATTAACGGTCGTAACCAATTTTAACCATTACATTAGTTCAATGATCTCTACTTTTAAACTGTTAAATTCGAAATTGCAAAAAATTTAATATTCTGTCTAATGTATGATATTAAGAAACTTAAGATATTACGCATACTTTATAGGATGGTCAGTTCCAGTGGTCATTTAATTGGCAATACTAAATTTCTGTAAAATTCGTAAATAATTAGGAATGCGTCCGGGGAGACTAATGCTGTATAGTTAAACTGATCATTTTTAACGTACGCGTAAGGTACTCGTTCATTATTCTTTTCGATAATATACGTACGGTACGCGTACGTTATTCCGGTAAGTAGGCCTAATGTACGATCGCACTTTGTAAGCAATACATGAAATCATAAATGTAATCAGAAAATTACATAGAGTCGCTACAGTGACCGCTTCTGAGAAAATTATATAAAAATCACACCATCTGTTATTTGTCAAAGTTCGTTTACAACAAAGACTTCGGCATAACCGGCTGGTTACCAAACATTTCGGTGGCAATTACATTGTTCTAATTAGCCATCTTTAAACTCTTTCAAGCTATTTCTTTCAGCTGCGTTTAAACGCCAGTTTTAGTTAAAATTTACCAGACTTTAGAGTAAGGTTTAGATCGGTTTAAAACTCAATAATATACGATACTGTTTAGACACCCTTCAAACGCTTTCGGCCTAATAATAAAAGAGTTTGTTTTCGAAAAACAATCACGTTATTTGTGGAAAGCGAGTTTTGGAAACTTTATGGATTTATGGATTCATCTTTATCAGACATAGTTTCTCGCAAAAAAATAATCCGACGTACGAAGAAATAATCGAAATTTTTTAGCTTCACTGTATTTATGATCTAGTTTCGGGTTTTTAGCATATGCGCAAACTTATACTGTAGTGTACTGGATTAGCTTGTAAGGAGTTATTAACCTGTATTTTTAATGGAGTAAGCAATTATGTAGCTTGAGTTAATCACATGTTAAAGGTGTCTAAGAAGTGCATTTTATTTACGACTCCAAAACGACATTTCGTGAATGCCAGGGCCATTGATATCGACCCCTCCACCTGATCCAACCTTCTTATCTATGTGCATATCTAGGCCTATGTCTAGGCTTCGTATAGTGCTATGGATTCATCTTCATCAGACTAAATTTAAGAAAATAAATAGTCCGAAGTGAAAAGAAATAATCGAAACTTTAAACTTCAATGTAGTATTGATCAAGATATCGTTTCGGTTTTCGCGCCATTTGCACGAGAAACTGTTGCGCAAACAAATCTGAAATTGGAAAAAAATAGCCGAAAACGACCTTTCGACATCTCATCCAGTTCTGCTAATTCGGGCGATGTGTCGATGAGCGAAAAGCATGCCAATATAATAATAATAATCTTTTCTTTATTTAAGCGACTGCTAACCGCACTGCGCTGTACAGTGAACATGCATAAATTATAGTAGAAACGGCAGCCACGCAGGGCGCCTTACATACATGTATACAGTAGAAGCAAATGATAAAGTTTTACAGGTGTCGAATATAACTGTTTATAAGCAGCTACAGGGCGCCATTCACGGCCTGCTATTCATTTAACCACCACCGCCACCTAGCGAATGGAAGGCTGAATTAACCTTACGGGGTTCGATCTTGGTACATACTGCTTTTCACGCCAGTTATCCATTACTCTACCGGCCCCGGAAGTAGAAAAATCAGAAATAAGACGCACAAAAAACTCAAGAAATCTTGTCATCAGCTTATGAACCTAATTATTTTCTTCGTCTTTTTTGTAATAACACGCAATTTAAGACAGCGCAATTTAAGGAAGCAAATCGAATTACCGAGTACGTAAATGTAGAGTATAGTGGGTCATGTTAACTTCGGAGTCTATTTCCAGTCAATCGCTAGAGGCGCCAGTGATACTCAACGTCGCATTCTGCACGATAATTATTGATAGGCCTAACTGTTGAAATTGTTTATATCAACTTCGATGATAATGATGAACAAATCCAATTAACAACACCGTTAATTGGATTTGTTGTCATTAGTACGATTGTCATTATCATCGTAGTTGTCGCCGTCGTTGTCATCGTCATTTTCAAGTTGTCCTCGTCCTCCCCCTCGTCCTCCTCCTCGTCCTCATCCACCTCTCCTTCCTCCTCCTCCTCCTCATCATCATCCTCCTCCTCCTCATCGTCGTCGTCATTGTAATCACTAACATTGTTGGTCATGTTTTTCTATTGTCATCATCAGTTATGGCTTAATGAGACGAGGAAACGCTCTGTCTCAGCAACCTACGTCTGGAATCAAACACAGTTCGATCAAGTCAACCCAGATACAACAGACTACCTTCTTGGTAAACATTCTCATCTATATTGCTCCAGTAGATTTCAGAATGCGCTTCACATTTTATTCTGTGTTATCGTGGTGATTATTTCTAGTTAAACAAAACCACTGCTATTAATTTTGGATAATTTTACAGGCATCCTTTAGATAATGGCCGAAAACAACTGAATAACTCATGGTCTCTGATAAAAATTACTGTGACACAGGGCTGTAGTGGTAAAATTAGAGGTGAGTACACGCTACTAGTTAGTTCCCCGAAACAAATTAGAGGTGAGTATACGCTACAGTATTTTGTAAGTTTACGCTACAGTATTTTAAATAAATAAATAAAAATGTTTTGTGAGGTGAGTAGGCCTATACGGTCTCTAGAGGTGAGTACACGCTGTACACCCGCGTATACCCTCGACTACAGCCCTGCTTATTCACGTCTACAGCCTTCGATGCCATAAGATGGAAAAGATGGATAATGATGACATGCTACTGTTTTCTTTAGACACCTTTAAAACTAATGTCTCCAATATTATATAAATGTCGATCAACCGCCTTAGAGTTACTAGTTCGTGCTCCTTGGTAATAATTATGCCATACGAACGGTGAGAACTGTTCAGTCTTCTCTTATCCCGAAATTGCAATCTGTTCTAGATACATCTCCTCATCTGATCGCTAGCATCCCAAGATGAGGTCATATATCCGCCAACATACGAGACATTCTGCACTAGTTACCTATACCTCGGCGCATTGAGTATAACATTCTAACTCTCATGGAAAATTACCTAGTAGGGAACTGCACTATCACATCTCAGATCCTTGCGTATCTCTGCCTCATCTATTCCTGGTCGCAGGTCCCTCAGATCGGCTGCACGTGGTATCCTTGCCTTCCCTGGGGCTGGGTCGTCCACTATCCAGTACAGAAGTTTTTCCACTGTTGACCTGTACCATGGAATAGTCTTCCTTTAAAAATCAGAAGTAACCTAATCCCCTTCCTTGTTCTGCAAGTCCTTGAAGAATGTTCTGTTTGGTCGCGGGCGCTGCTGATGAATTTTTTCTTCAAGTTGTGCTTTACAAATTTTCAATTATGTATGTATGTATGTATGTATGTATGTATGTATGTATGTATGTATGTATGTATGTATGTATGTATGTATGTATGTATGTATGTATGTATGTATGTATGTATGTATGTATGTATGTATGTATGTATGTATGTATGTATGTATGTATGTATGTATGTATGTATGTATGTATGTATGTATGTATGTATGTATGTATGTATGTATGTATGTATGTATGTATGTATGTATGTATGTATGTATGTATGTATGTATGTATGTATGTATGTATGTATGTATGTATGTATGTATGTATGTATGTATGTATGTATGTATGTATGTATGTATGTATGTATGTATGTATGTATGTATGTATGTATGTATGTATGTATGTATGTATGTATGTATGTATGTATGTATGTATGTATGTATGTATGTATGTATGTATGTATGTATGTATGTATGTATGTATGTATGTATGTATGTATGTATGTATGTATGTATGTATGTGTGTATGTGTGTATGTGTGTATGTGTGTATGTGTGTATGTGTGTATGTGTGTATGTGTGTATGTGTGTATGTGTGTCTGTGTGTCTGTGTGTGTGTGTGTGTGTGTGTGTGTGTGTGTGTGTGCGTGCGTGCGTGCGTGCGTGCGTGCGTGCGTGCGTGTATGTATGTATGTATGCATGTATGTATGTTAACAAATTTCTGCCGACGTCAACGGCCTTTGTTGCCACAAGATATCTTTTAAACTGTTGGAATCCGATGCAATCTCATTAACTTTCCGCTAACACTGGCATTTTTCTCTTCAAGTAATGAAGCAATAACTCGGAATGCTTTTAGAAAATACAGTAGACTCCGCCACTACCCGAGATCTGATTGTGCCAGTTGCAAGCCTAGACAAAAGACGAGGGCAACGCTAATCATCTTTGTTATGACACAGCGTCGTTAAACATCAGCTAGCTAACTATTCTGGAATATCAGGTCTTACTAATCTCGAGATTATACGTACTATTTCCCGAAAGCAAGGCGCTATATAGATGCACAAATCGATGTAGTTCTGATTTAAACATTAACGAGGCTTAATGCACTCATTAGGCCTACAGGAAGATGAGATCCTGACAGCTATATAATAGCATTAAACCTAAATAATAATCTATTTAGACACCTTTTAAAAGTCGTTATTAAAAGCCATTAATGAGGCATACGCACTGTACGTTTTGGTAGCAACCTGTTATCTCAGTGACAAGTAATAATTATTGAAAGTAAAACGCGATACGGTGAAAATGAGAAAATTTCTTCTTATCGACCTCAACTGTGTTTGATGCCTCAAGGTGTCATTAAGCCGCTTTCGTCCAACCCAGTGAACCTACGTATATTTAGAGGAAAGGTTACTCCTTTAAACAATTGTATAGCCGTTTCACACTTATCCATAAATGTCGCCCCTCTTAAATTTTTACGGCTGATATTAAATATGCTGTTTTAAATCTCCACAGGCAATATGTTTACCTCGCAAACATAATTTCTCGTCGATTTTCCTGCATCAATATAGCTAACTGAATGGATTTGTTATGTAAACAAGACGCGATGCTTTCCTGATTCCCTATTATCGCCCAAAAAAACTAGTCACACGACGTTACATAAGGACTTTCCAGTCCTGCGTATAATGGGTTCTTGGTTTTAACCCAGTCTACGTCAGCGGAACTAGAAGTCGCAAGATGTCGTTATAACGCCAGGCAATACAGCGGATATATTTAGACACATCTGAAACATATGTCTTGTGGTAGGTCTCTTTGAACCGAGCCACATGAAGTTTACAATGGGTCGGAAGAACGGAAGTTCTGACGAACCAACGCTGGCCGAGATGACCGAGAAAGCGATTCGAATTCTGGGAAGGGAGAAGAAGGGATACTTCCTGCTAGTCGAAGGCCAGTCGCAACATGCTTATTTACTTACCTGTTTACCTACTTACTTATTTGCTTGCTTACTTACATACTAAGTTTCTTATCTGACTACCTACTTAGTTATTTATTTGTTTACTTACTTACTAAGTACAAACTAAATTACTTAGTCGCCTAATAATTATTATCTACATACATGCATACCTACAGTCACTCGTTTACAAAAATACATGTCTCGTATGACCTCACATAGTAATTTAGTAAGTATTTATTAAGTTAGTCTTGCATTGTTTCGCTTTGCCTTGCCTTAACTTGTCTCGTCTAACCTTGCTTTAATTTGCCTCGTTTTGCCTTGTCAGTCCTTGCCTTCTTTTGTCTCGCCTTGCCTTGTCTTGTTTTGTCTCTGTCAGCCTTATAGACTAACAACGAGTCACACACAAGTTATGACTGATTTAATAAAGTCACGTACGATCTTTATATACAGGATACATACACAGGCATGCACATACAACTCTTGCGATTGGCTAAGGCCGCATGCACTATACTAATTATACATTGTCCTATCCTAGCAGAGTCTTTATATAGATATATTGTCATTATACTACACAAACATATACATAATTACATATAAACCACGCCTACCCACTCTAAAGCCTAAACAAAACACCTACCCACAATTAATGCATATGACAGTCTCGTTTTGCCATGCCTTGCCTTGCCTAGTCTCGACTAGTGTCACCTAGCCTTGACTTTCCTTGTCTTGTTAAAACTTGCTTTAATTTGCCTCGTCTTGCCTCGCCTTGCCTGTCCTTGCCTACTTTTGTCTCGTCTTGCCTTGTCTTGTTTTGTCTCGTCTTACCATGCCTTTTCTTGCCTTTCCTTGTCTTGTCTAACTATATGATTCCGTCATAGTTACAGACTATAACCGAATTACGACGCCATCTGTTACCGAGAAAGGAATCGAAAGAAGTCATATAATCGTCTGTGTTCCATTAAGTACTTAGATCTATGTCTTACATTTGATTACACTGCAGGTGGTCGAATTGACCATGCTCATCATTCCAATGCGGCAAAGGTCGCTCTCGCGGAGGTCGTGTCCTTCAACGACGCCATCGAAAAGGCGGTCCAGCTAACTGACCAGTCGGACACTCTGATTGTAGTGACCGCTGATCACTCTCACGTCTTCACAATCAGCGGATATCCGTCCAGAGGAAATCCCATTCTAGGTAAGCGAAACGTGATGACTGGCATGACGTGGCGTAACATTGATATATACGTAACATCATTACGTGACGACATATTAGCATCACGTGACATCACATTGACATGATGCGATACTGACATTGACGAAACATTACATGACATCACTTAACGGGTTGCTTGGATTATTATTTTTTCCCTAGAATAAATTCTATAGGCCTATACATATGATATACAATTTAAAATATAATATGCTAGTTTAATTCTAACTAAATCTCATCTCGGAACAACATTACATCCTCCCATAATACATATGTGCGATCTTCCAATATTTGAGAGAAATCTACTCAATCTGAAGATATCTAAAAATTCACAAACCATAGTTCTGAAAAAGTTACCTTTATGAGTAGGATCAAACAAGCGTTGACAATCCATATAAATCCAATCACAGGCAATTCAGCCTACTTTATCAGCTCACACTACGCATTTCACCTGGATTAGCTAGGCGCCGCTTTAATTAGTCTATACTTTTGCGCACCTGTCCCAGGCTGATCCTAATGCAATTACCGGCGTTAAGTCATAATATTTGATGAATTACGTTTGGTCTGGCTAGACTTAAATCGCCTTAATTCCGGAATAATCATACATCGTTTCTCCAACTTTTATTAGTATTATTAATCATTGAATTGACTTCTATGAGGCCCGTGTTTCATGCACAAGGCATAAATCGATGGCACACCAAAACCAAATCGTAATCAGGCCAATATCCAGAAGATCAGTCCGTAAGGTGAAGAGGAATCATTTGGCGGATAAACAATTTGATAGAGGTAAGTTCTAAGTTGAGAACGAAATGACAAAAGCGACTGAGCAGAGCGCACAGACGCATCAGGGAGAGAGTTCCTAAGTCTAGGTCCAGCAACCGAAAAAGCTCATTCACAAAGAACAGCTCTTGATTTAGGTATGACCAGACAAAGATAATAATAATAATATAACCAGGTGACGTCGTTGAATAATAACAAATCTGGGGAATAAGAACTCATTTTAAGCTTTTTAATTGGCCAGCATATAAAGGCTTTTAGTTGGCCAGAGTACAATGTTTTATAAACTATGAGTCCCAGTTTTAAACAAATTCTTTGCTGCACAGGAAGCCAATGCAGAGAGTTGATAGATGTTTTTAATAATATAAAAGATGTTCTAAGGTTCTGGTTCACCTGGCGAACTCAGCAATGAAATGAGTGCACTGACCGCACACTGTCTGCGGGAAGATGGGGCGGCGAGAGAGAGATGACTGGTCACGAGCCTTCGTATGCCGAGGCAGAGCAAATGAAGTGATCATTCCAGCATGTTCTTTAATTTCTTCACTATAACCTGTTCTTTTAAATGCGCTGCTTTTGGTAAATGCGTTTTGCATGTGGGATATAATAATTGTTATAAATACGGGTATTGGCATGTGAGGTATAGTTATACTTACGGGCATTGGCATGTGATGTATTGTTATAAATTCGGGAGTTTGCATGTGAGGTATTGGTATAAATGCAGGTATTGATTAGCATGTGAGCTATTGTTTTAAATGCAGTTATTTGTATGTGAGGTATTGTTAAAACTGTAAGTTTTTGCATGTTAGGTATATTTACTATTGGTGTTGCACATGTTGTTGTTGTTGTTGTTGTTGATGTTGATGTTTTTAAGTTAAGTCTTCATACCAGTGAATATTGTTTTTATTGTCCTCGTTGCTAGAAGTTGTTGATGGTTGTTGACGTTGTTCTTGCTGCAAATGCGTCGTTGTTGTACTTTTGTTGCACGTTGGTTGTTTTAACTTTGAAAACGTTGTCAAAACCATGTGGTCGTTGAAAAAACTTTGTTCCCGTTGCATGCAAATACTTTGTTGTTGACGCTGCAAATGCTTTATTGTTATTGTTATTGTTATTGTTATTGCAAAAGCTTTGTTGTTGTTTCCAATGCTTTGTTGTTGTTGCAGACACGTTGTCGCTGTTGTTGTTGTTGTTGTTGTTGTTGTTGTTGTTGTTGTCTAATTCGGGTTGTACTAACTGCGCTGCGTTGTTCCGTTAATTTGGGTTTCTGGATGTCCTAGGCTTTGCAGGTTTTGTCGACGAGGCGGGATTACATGAAGAGGAGACAGCGGACGGATTGCCTTACACGACGCTGTCCTACGCCAACGGTCCCTCGCAGCACCTGGGCAGGACCAATCTCACCGGCATCGACCCTCGTAAGCATGAAATTATTAGGTCACATTACATTGAGTCAGATTAGAATATATTAAGTTATGTTAGAATACATATTAAGTTTGGTGAGATTAGAATTGATTAGAATACGTTAGGTTAGATAAATAGAATTGATTAGGTTAGATTAAGGTAGCCCGGTTGGTAACGTGACGAGCGGCCCCTAATCTAATCTAATCTAATCCAATCTAATCTAACCTAATCAACTAACTTCTATAGCGCCTTGATCATAATGTCCTAGCCATCAGTCGGTGGTTGATTCAAGAGTGAAATGCAATAGAAATGGTATTCCTTTGAGGAATCCATGTTTCCTTTGCTTCTACGTTGTTGTGACTCAACAGGAGAAATTCTCTTGCAAGACAGTAGTTGATTGGTTAGATCGACGTCAACATCCTTTGTTGCTATAAGATGTCGTTTAACCCTCGATCCATTTGATAGCCCCGAGTGCTCGCTTTAGACACCTTTAAAACGGTATGAGCTAATGCTATATAAGATGTGACGCGGTAGCTGAATACTAATTTTAAGGTAATCTAGCGCAGTGGTTCTTAAAGTGGTGGTCCGCGGACCGGCACCGGTCCGCAGAACTCTGGTCACCGGTCCGTGAAATAGTCCTTAAAAATTCATAATTTTTCAACTTTTTGATAAAACATCATTGACATATGAAAAATACTTCAGAATTAATGTGAAACTGTTAATCACATCATGATCATGTAAATTTTAAAAAGCGATTTAGTTTGGTTTAGTAACTTTAGTAGCAATTACCATGACCCCCCATACTTTATGTACGTATCTCCCAGGTTGCGATCCCGCGCTTGCCATTAGTGGTCCGCGAAAGGCAACGTGAAGATGGTGCCGGTCCCTAGCTTGAAAAAGTTTAAGAACCACTGATCTAGCGTACGAAAAGGAAAGCGCAGTTAGTATAAACTGAATTAGGGAACAATAATATAATAACAACGATAACGCATCTGAAACCACTATGAAATATTTGCAACAACGACAAATGCGAAACCGTCAGAACAGTTCGAACTAATTTCTGCTGACGTCATCGGCCTTTGTTGTCATAAGGTGTCGTTAAACTCTGCATCTTTCCATCCATCTGATTGCAATGCCAAGTTTGGAAAAAGGAGGAGGGCGACGCTAATCATCTCCATTATGAAACAGTCTCGTTAAATAGCAACTAACCAACCGATTGCCAAAGCGCTCTCTGTTTAGACAGCTTTAAACAATGGTGTGCGTAACAGCGTTACTTTACTGTAACTAGTTACTATTTTTCAGTTAGATTTAAGGTAGCTATTTACTGTTGTTACCAAAACTGACACACATCAGTAACTCATTACTTTTAACGAGACGATTGTTAGTTACTTAAAATCGATCGCGTCGTCTGCTTTTATAGTAGCATCTTAAATATTATTAAAGGTGTTTCAACATCAACTGCAAATTCTTTGGGTCCCGCGCATTAAAGTGACCTAGACTTTACTGGCTACTTTTTTCATTAACTAGTTACTATAAGTAGTTACTTTTGAAAAGTAACTATCGAATATTGCCTTGAAAACAATGTAAACCAATGCTATATAAACATGAGACGCAGTATAGAGTAGTCGATTGCTGAGAGCGCTCTCTGTAGACACCTTTAAAAATTGGCTCATTATTGCTATATAAACATGGGACACGTTACCCAATGACTATGGAGTGTCTAACTGATTGCGCTGTGTAAGGTCAAGTCAGGTCAAGGTCAATGGCAGCCACAATATAATAATAATAATAATAATATAAAAAAAAATAATAATAATAATGTGTGTTATTTCAGACAAATATACACTGTAAATAATGTTGAAGTCCCTGAGGGATCCTGTTTACCTCGGGACAAAAAATAAAAATAAAAATAATAATAATAATAATAATAATAATGCTCTACTAGACAAATATGACGAAATACAGAGGGAAGGTTTGTGCTCAATCCTCAACCTTAACCTTACCGATATGCAATGGCTTCAAGCGTCCTTACCGGTCAAGACGGGAGGACTGGGCATACGTCGGGTCGCTTCGCTTGCGCTTCCTGCCTTCTTGGCTTCCGCTGCAGGCACCCACGTCCTTCAGTCTTCCATGTTAGGTTACGACCAATCCATCACCGACGCGCGCGTTGAAACGTTGTTACAGCGATGGAACGCCGAAAGTCAAATCACACATTCAGATAATTACGCAGCATACAGACAATCGTATTGGGATGGTCCTCTCGTGAAGAGAGTGGTGGACTCATTGGACGCCTCTCTGGTCGACGCTTACCACCAAGCAAGATTCAAAGCAGCCTCAGCACCACACGCCAGCGACTGGCTGTTCAAACTACCGGTGTCATCATGCGGGCTGCGATTGGATGACGAGGCGGTAAGAATTGCAGTAGGCCTCAGACTGGGGACGAATATATGCGAACCGCACGCATGTCCCTGTGGAGCAATGGTGACGGCGGACGGGTCACACGGGATGTCGTGCAACCTAGGACCTGGCAGAATCGCCAGACATGCGGCTTTGAATGATTTGATAAGCCGAGGCCTATCTCGAGCGGGCGTCCCTAATATCAAGGAACCACCTGGGCTGTCGAGGACGGACGGGAGACGACCGGACGGACTTACGCTGATACCATGGCGCAGAGGACGAAGTCTTGTATGGGACGTCACCGTAACTGACACTGTGGCGCCCTCTTACCTTCATGCAACGTCCGCGACATCAGGAGCAGCAGCGGAACTAGCGGCCACGAGAAAGAACAACAAGTACAGCCAGATCCGCGCAGACCACTTTTTTGTCCCTCTAGCTATCGAGACCTTAGGCCCTATCAATGACGACGGAATGGCCCTTATAAAAGACTTGGGGAGATACTTAGCTTTAACCACCGGAGACCCTAGGGAGACTTGTTATCTACTCCAGCGGTTGTCAATCACCATACAACGCTTCAATGCTGTTGCCTTCATAGGAACTTTCATGCGGCCAGAACTTGTCGAATGATGTTTAAAAAAAATAAATATATAATAATAATATAAAAAAAAAAAAAAATAATAATAATAATAATATAATATTAATAATTTTAGTAGTAGCAGTAGTACTAGTAGTAATAGCAGCAGCATTAATAGTAGTAGCAATGATAATGTAGTAATAATAATAATAATAATAATAATAATAATAATAATAATAATAATAATAATAATAATAATAATAATAATAATAATAATAATAATAATAATAATAATAATAATAATAATAATAATAATAGGGACTCTTAAAGTTTATAATATTAGGCTGTCAGCTTCATGAGTTTCGCTTGAAGAATCGACTTCTGCTTCACCCCAATTATTTTCAAAGTCTACGCCATTCAACACGTGTCAATCAAGATCTATTTCTTGCTATTAATTGCTGTTGTCACCTGTTGCGTCTCGACTGAGGCATGATTATATTGATGTAATTGGGAAGTAATTTCCGTTTAACGACACTGTGTCGTAATAGAAGTGATTTGTATTGTCCTCCTCCTTTATCCTTTCTCTGGACTGGCACTGCCACAGGTCCCAAGACAGTGGCGATTTTTATTACTTCTTTTCTGTAGGCAAGAAGACCTGCCTGACAAAAATTAACATGTCAGCCTAGGTGAGGCGTGAACAACGGTCAGTGATTAGCATATATGGCCTCACTTGGCAGAGTTTAAAGGTGTCTAAAAGTAACTTTGTGTAATCCCGTGTTCAACGACATCTTTTCGCAGCCAGGGCAGTTGACGTCGCCCTCCTCTTTTCTCCACGCTTGGGTCTGTCACTAGTGAAGGAATATGTACAGTTTCCATCGTAGAGTTGCACAGCGAAAGAAATTTAACGAACTGTTGAGACCAGTTCTTTACATTCCCAAGTTTAACTTTGTTTCTAATTCATCGTAAAACCTTAATGATTAAGAGAGGTGTTTAAGGTACTACTGTTTTCTTCTACTTCTTTAACTAAAGGAATAATACAACGAGCTGTAAAAGGATCTCCACTCTTAGTAGAAATTGCAGTAGTTAATGATATCTTATGGCTTCGCCTCCTCCTTTTCCAAGGCTCGATAATGGCACTACCTGACGGATGGATGGAAGGAACGAGAGTTTAACGACATCTTATGGGCAGTTATAGCATCAAAAGCTGTTGAAGTCTGCAGAAGTTATTGGCACTACTAATGTAACGGAGTTGGAACCGCGACGTTGTGGAGTTTATCAATAAATTGCATAAGTGAGATTCATTTTAGAGGTGTCTAAATTATGCAGTGCATTTTCCGTGTCCACTGCCAGCTTTAAGGCAATAAAGGTTGTACTAGACGATATTAAGGTTGAGAACTATTCAAAACAATTTTTCTTATCGATGTCAACGGCTTATGATGCCTTAAATATGTCGTTAAATCACGTGGTTAAACTGTTGGACACATTCCTATCGGCAGCTTGTCAACGACATTAAATTCTATTAAAACCTGGATTACACATTTAGACACCTTTAAAACGCTGATAGATGACCTTATATAAGTAACGCATTGAAGAATTACTGTACTTAGTCGAAAAATCAAACAAACTGATTTTTGTCCGGCAGATCATCCTGCCTCTATTAAAGAAATGATAACTCTGTCGATGCTGCTTTCGGGTGGTGCCAGTCCAAAGCTTCGATAAACCATAGGGTGACCGTAATCATGTGTGTCATGAAACGACGTCGTTAGATAGTTACTAAGCGAAACCAGTTTTTCCGGCCATTTTTAATAGTGAGAACTGTAGGCTTCAGAAATTGTTTCTTTTCGCCGTCATACCTAAAGCTAGAACTGTTCTTAGTGAGCAGGCTTTTTCAGTTGCTCGATCTACGTTTTGTAATATGCTCCTTTTATCTATGGTACTCTTAAGTATCTCCGTGAATGTGTCCGTTCTTCTAAGTATCTCCGTGTATTTGTCCGTTTTGCTACGTATCTCCGTGTATCTGTCCGTTCTGCTAAGTATCTCCATGTAGCTGTCCGTTCTGCTAAGTATCTCCGTGTATCTGTCCGTTCTGCTAAGTATCTCCGTGTATCTGTCCGTTCTGCTAAGTATCTCCGTGTATCTGTCCGTTTTGCCAAGTATCTCCGTGTATCTGTCCGTTCTGCTAAATATCTCCGTGTATCTGTCCCTTCTGCTAAGTATCGCCGTGTATTTGTTCGTTTCGCTCAGTCGCTTGTGTCATTTCGTTCTCCACCATAGGCTGCCTCTCTGTCTTACGGACCGATCTTCTGGATATTGACCTAATAACGGATTGGTTTGGTGAGCCATCGGTTGATGTCTTGTGCATTACACACCCGCGCAATAGAAGTTACTAATTACTAATTATTAGCAGTCAGTGAGGGGCACTAAACTATTTTTTTATAGTTAAACTAAAACTATTTTCCAACTAAAAAAAATTAGTTCAACTAAAGTTGGCAACTGATTTTTAAAATTAGTTAACTAAACTAAAAAACAGTTGTTAAACTTTTTCCAACTTTTTTCCAACTTTTTACGACAAACATTTCACAATAAAAGACATTAAGTGAACTGTAATAATGCAGAGCGTCAATGACAATTTCACCTTCAAACTATCCAATGTGTACTGTTCTGGCATTCAGTTACATGTGTACTGTAAATAGTGTATGAAATTGAAAACACAGGCTGTTAATGCTAAAACCATGCAGTGTTAGAATGTTTTTTCGTTGACAGTGTTCAATGTTCACTGTGGAAAAATAGTTGCATATTGCTGATTTTTTTAGTTAAACTTTTTAGTTAGCAACTAAAATTTTTTAGTTAAACTATAGTTTTAACTAAACTAATTTTTTTTAGTTAAACTTCTTCCTTATCTACATTTTTTTAGTTAAACTAAAAGTTAGCAACTTTTTAGTTAACTATTGCCCATCACTGATTATTAGTAATCCTTTCGTGTACGCTGTGTTACTGTACTTCACCCGTTGCATTCCATTGTTTTATTGAATTCAATTGTATTGTTTTCCAGTGTATTTTATGCATAATTATACATGTACGTATCTGGTTCTTTCTGAAGCACCGTTTAGGAACCTCATGCACAAGGTGCTTTACATGACAATCTATTGTATTGTGCTGCACTGAATCTTATTGTGTTGTTTCCTAATGTACTGCATTTCATTGTATTCTATTGTACTGCACTTTATTGTAATGTACAGTACAGTAGAATAAAATGCAGTACAATGCAATACAATGAAATGCAGTACAGTCTGTACTGTATTTTTATTCTACTGTATTTTATTGTGTTGTACCGTATTTAATTGTATTGAACTTAATTTTATGGTATTGTATTTTAGTGCATTGTTTTTATACTATCTGTCAATGTTCGTTTCCAATGAAGTCGTCTTGTTGAGCCCATGGTCCACAGTTCCGACATCACGTGAACCCTACGAATAGATTTATCCTTAAGTAAACACATGGAGTAAATATACATCAAATTGCGCAATCATTTGCACGTGAACGCTGATTGGTCGCAATCAATTTGCATGTAGACGCTGATTGGTCGCGTGTGTGCTGACGAACCGGAAGCAATATAGGTCAGATATGGCATCAAATGACCTCATTACCTCGTACGTGCGGCTATTATTTTGTGTGTGGGTGGGTCCAGAAGTTAATGCGTAGAACGTGCAATCTTGAATATATTGTCAGATGGATTAGTTTATTAAAAGTACGTCTCAACGAGTGGAGTGACTCAGTGGTTGATTAGTGTTGTTAATTAGCATGTAAGTGGTGTGTTGTTCGAAGGCGGATGAGAGAGAGACAGACAGACAGACAGACAGACAAACAGACAGACAGACAGACAGACAGAAACAGAGAGATAGAGACAGAGCCAGACAGAGAGAAACAGATTGGGATTAAGAGAGAGCGACACAGAGAGAGAGAGAGAGAGAGAGGCACAGAGAGAAAGAGACAGACAGAGACAGAGACACAGAGAGAGAGATAGAGAGACAAAGAGAG
The DNA here is from genome assembly GCA_963556255.1 of Allolobophora icterica. Lineage (NCBI taxonomy): Eukaryota > Metazoa > Annelida > Clitellata > Crassiclitellata > Lumbricidae > Allolobophora > Allolobophora icterica. Next base: position 4,784,937 of record OY744616.1, on the reverse strand, counting down.
TACCAAACGTGATGCAGGCAAGATGTCGAGTACACGAACTAGGAAGATCGTCGATGAATTTCGAACTCTAGTTTGAACAAATGCCCACAGTTCGCAATTGGAAGTTTCAGCAGGACACAGATGGATAGAGCGATATTTTTAGACACCCTGAACACATTCTCAACCGATGCTATATAAGCAATTAACCGTTAGCGTATGCATGTTCATCAAAGGTCTCGCGTTAGACACCTTTAAAACCGCGTATAACGAAACTATAAGGGATGAGACTCTACAAGCGAGAAGTACCATCTTTACAGAAAGGAGGACAGAGCAGCTAATTATCTTTGTTATGACACAGTGTCGTTTAACAGCTACTAGCCAACCAACCGATTGATAACTACATCATCGTAAACTTGGTTAGGTAGGCACTGTTGCAAAAACATAGGCAAAATGAAATGAGCGTCAACGGTCCTGGCAGCCATTAGTTGTCGTTAAAAACTGGGAAATAGTACGACCGATTTTTAGAGCGCTTTCTTTCAACACCTTTATAACGTCGTTAAGCGATGTTTTATATATGGCGTTGTTTTAAATTTAGCTTACTGGCGAATCTAAACGCTTCTTGTAACTCATCATGCATGTTCAGTTATTCACACATATAATAATTATTAGTCGTTATATGCCAGGGCATCTCTGGCAAATGCAATAGTTTCCAGTAGCCTAAATTGCTGTTGCTTGGGTCATGTACAACGACCTGTTATACACAGGAATGGATATTCCATATATGACGTCGTGTGCCTGGTTTTTGGGCGATAATCGGGAGTCAGCAAAATGTTGCATCTTATTTATATAACAAATGCATTGAGTTAATTATATTATTTTATGAAGGTAAATCGACGAAAAAATATGTTTTTGCGAGGTAAAAATTGCCTGTGGAGATTTAAAACACCGTATTAATTGTCAAAAACAAATTTTAAAATGTGGCGACATCTGTGGATAAGAGTGAAACGGATATGTGCACATTATTTTCAGGAGTAACCAATTCCCTAATATGGAATCCTTGGGTCCTGTACTATATGGACCTCCATCCCTCTCCTACCCGCGCGACAGCAAGACCGTTTTATTCCTCATTGAAGCAGACCATTTCAAGCGTAGATAAGGTTGTTTAGGTGCATGTTTACCAAAGTTCGGTTATGCATTTCGTATCATAAAGAATATACTTACTTACTTACTTACTTATTTCGCTCTTAGCTCTTTCAAAATGCTTGTCCACCTTACGAACTGATCTTTTCGATATCGACCTGATTACGGCTTGGATTTGGTGCACCATCGGTTGAAACCTTGTGCATTAGACACCGGCGCAATAGAAGTTACTAATTACAATTAGAATTTCATGGTAGCCTATTCGTAGTATTTAAGTCTTGCGTTCTTAGAAAGCGGATAAGAGAGAAAGAGAGACGGGGGCAGACAGATAAAAAAAGCCATAGAAGAGCCAAAATAATCTCTTGTGCCAAAATAATTTCTGTCGACGTCAGCGGCATTTGTTGCCATAAGATGTCGTTAAACACTGGATCCATCCATCCCATAGGACATAATAGCTGATTTTTAGAGCGCTCTAATTAGACACCTTTAACATAATTGTGACCGGCTCTATATACATTTAGGCCACGATAGACGCTTGGATCGGTTGATGTCCTAGTACTGTTATGATACAGTTTCAAGTGTTACACAAACAGGCTGTAAAATGCCAAAATGATTTCTGTCGGCGTCAAAGACCTTTGTTGCCATAAGATGTCTTAAACCCTCAATCCATCCGATTGGAAAGAGCGCTTGCCTTGTGATGCGAAGAACACGGGTTCAAGTCACATCTTCTGAGACAGTTATTGTATAGGGAACTTGAGTAAGTCAATAACTCATGATCATTCCTCTCTCTGCACGTATTAGGTTCAAAATCCTCATTCTGGTGTCAAAGACACAGCGGGGTCTTGCCCCTAGATATTTCACTGATGTAATTCACCGGCCTCTTTCAGTCTCTTCGCATCGTCCACTTCGCTCCTCGAACAGACTGGATCTTTTAGTTCCTCGTACTAGAACAGCTATGGCGCAGTCCCGATCTTTTGCCTCAATTGGTCCCTCTCTCTGGAATTCACTGTCTCCTACTCGCTGTCAAATTTTAATAGGTAACCCTCGTCTTCTTTTGCTTTCCTCAAGACTTATTTCTTTTCTCTTGGCTTTGCGCACTGGGAGCGCCTCTGAACGGTTCACCCTACTAGAGGCGCTTTATAAATGTTTAAATACAATACAATTCAGCACCTTCGACTCTTGCTTTGTCATTGTCGCTAAATAAATGAATAATAAAAAAAATTAATATCAAATTTCAATCTGGCCTTTTCAGTGGTTTATGATTTTTAATTGCTTACGATCTCACTCAAAGCTACCATCGGTCGAGGTCTTTGGCATTATTATCACGGCGCTATAGAAGTCAGTAAATTAGATTATATTAGATTAGTTTAGATTAAGGACCACCCACCACCATTCTAACCTGGGTCAAGGTTTCCCAAATACAATAAACTTGCCAGCGTCGCATCCACATCGTCAAGCCTCCATCTGCGTTAATGTGTTTTTCTCTGGGGCTTTATATATACGAACGTATGTTTGTAATCGTAACAGTTATCGGAAACTTTTATGACCCCTCTTCAGCGAAAACTCCCTCGAGACTTCAGCGTTAATGTAAACGTGCCTATGCGTACAAATCTCTGTGTTTGTACTGCTAGGTTTATGTCTCGCTTTGCTTGAGTCTCTAGCAGAGGGATTATTTTGACGATCAACATTGCATGGGAATTGGGAGAAATGTGTCAGTTGTGCCGACAGGTCATGTGACCGTGAGTCTAACGCTGAAGGAGGAAACGAAGTCCCTACCCTCGTGTAGCCGGCATTGTTGTAATTATTATGCATTTATTCAGCGACAAAAACTAACGACCAAGCATCAATCGATGGCGCTGAGCAATTGTAAGTGAAGGACTTCGTTAAGGTCCCTACGCAGTAACCGTCTCAGGGGGGGAGGATCGAAACCCCGACTCTCCGCGTTGCAAGGCGAGCGCTTTAACGAATCGGCTACCGTCTGACATCTTTATAGGGACAACGCTATTACCAAGAGCATCTTCTTGACCACCGACTGCAGCAGCATGAGAAGCCCTGCTGCAGCAGCCGAAGAGGGTTCTTTTTTCTGGCTCTGTGGACCGTTAATTATGGACACTTGTCGACACATGTCGGTGTCATAGCTGCCATGACATGACGAATGAACGCAATTACGAATGGAAATCAGATTCACAGACACATACGCGCAGGCACACATACATACACACATACAAACATACAAAGGGGCGTAACTTTAGTCCAAAAAGTGGGGGGTACCAATACTTTGGTCTAAAAAGTGGGGGGTACCAATTTCTTCTCCACTTTAGCTTTTCGCATGGCGCCCATTTTGAACATATTCTCTGCCAGTATTCTCATTAATTTTGGCTCTCGATTTACCTGTGTATCTAAGTATTTTCGTACTTTTGGTGGTGACTGCGAAGGCACAATAATAAAATATTGATTGGCATTGTTTAAAAAGTGGGGGGTACGGGTACCCCTCGTACCCCCCACAAATTACGCCTATGCATACAAACACACAAGCACAAACACGCACAGATACAAAACACACACAAATAGAAATATACAAACACGAGCACAAACACACACAAACACAAACACACACGCGTACATTCCCACACACACACACACACACACACACACACACACACACACACACACACACACACACACACACACACACACACACACACACACACACACACACACACACACACACACACACACACACACACACACACACACACACACACACACACACACACACACACACACACACACACACACACACACACACACACACACACACACACACACACACACACACACACACACACACACACACACACACACACACACACACACACACACACACACACACACACACACACACACACACACACACACACACACACACACACACACACACACACACACACACACACACACACACACACACGCACACGCACACACAAAACACTACCTGTATGTACATCAATAAATTTCTTTACTGTTTTACTGCGTTGTTTTCTGCATCCACTTGTGACTTCTTTTGCTTGTTCGATCAATCTCAGTGATGTATTTTCTCAATTTCCCACTCAGTCCAATCCACCCATCCCCACCCCAACCCTTTCACACCATACCATTCACCCTGGTCATACCTCCACTATCTGTTTCAGAGGCTGACAACTTCACCCAAACGGTGGCGGTTCCAATGGAAGCGGAGACCCACGGAGGAGAGGACGTAGCGGTCTACGCCCGCGGTCCCATGGCGCACCTGTTCCACGGTGTGCAAGAGCAGAACTACATCGCGCACGCCATGGCCTACGCTTCCTGCGTCGGGTCGAACAAGAAGCACTGTTCAGTGGTACCTTCCTCGAGTTCCCGTCTGCAATACGAAGCCATGAGTATCATCACCACAGCTGCAATTGCCGTCATGCTGGTCGGGCGTGTGACAATGGCAAATGCGTAATTGGAGACTTGAGGATAATTGGTGGAATTCTGTCCGGGAGTAAAATAATGGGAAAAATAATGGGAAAACATGGGGAAAAACGGGGGGGGGGTCGCAATGGGAGACTTGAGGAAATTGGGTGGGATTCTAATGGGGTGTATGATAATGGGAAATTCATAATCGTAATGGGAGAGTTGAGGAAAATTTATGAGATTCTTTTGGAGCGTATTTTTTTAGTCGGTAACCAAAGTAAGACAGGTCACAATTTGCATCACTTTGGTAGAAAGTTGGTATGATAATAAGAAATGCGTCGTTGAAGAGAAACAAAATTGGTGGGATTCTAATGGGGTGCATGTTAATGGGAAATTCATAATCGAACACTTTAGCAAAAATTTTGTGCCTTGTATTGTATATCTGGGAATGATTATCTTAACGCGCCCTCAGTGCATGAGCCCCGTGGAAACAGAAAAGTCTTGAGCGGGCGAGTATAGATGCCGGGGAGATTCCTGACATGAGCTTAGTTCTTAACTTCTTATCCAGGGATACCACCCTGTAAAATAATATCACAAAAGATAATCTTCGGATACTATTTCCTATGAGGAAGTTCAGTTAAAAATTACCAGGAAAGAGTCACTAAGAATATAGGTTTGGAATACCTTTGGAAAATATTGACTATATTGGAAAATACCCAATACCCTTGGAAAATATATATTCAGCGAATATATTCCATTAGAACGTCCTTTGAATTTGCACTTGCATTAAAATTTCCTTTGAACTTGCACTGCCAACAGCAATCATAACTGGTAAATTGTAATCGGTACCCTGACAACGGAATGAATGAATTGATGGATGTTTGATGAATTGATGGTTGAAGAAATGAACAAATGGATGGATGGATGGGTTGACTATTTTATTGATTGATTGCTAGATTGATTAATCGATCAGTTAGTTCCTCTACATCTCCAACCTTTTCAGATCAGCAATGAGTAGAGTTAACGCGTTAACATACCTCAAAGTATTTCATGAAAGTAGTCTGTTGACCGCATGTAGTCGTTGAAGCCACCGACTGCAAGTATTTTGTTAATTCAGCATCTTGATTACACTTGATTAGAACATTATTGCAATTTATAGAACGTGATGACAATAGTTTGAATATTACTGTCATTGAATATTACTGTCTGATAAATAACGGGGGCTTAGATAAGCTGCATCAGCTTCCTTCTCCTCTTGATTCGTCTGTGAAGCGGCATCAAATTTGTAAGTTAGTGTACGCCCTAGTTTGAATTAGTTGGTTGTTATTTTTAATTGTCGTTGTTTGCGTTCCAGTATGTGTAATTGCAATTCTAAACTATCAATAATTGTTGGTCATGTATTTGGTTCACACGCAATAAACAAATTTGATTGTGAAATTTATAAATTTGCAATCACGAAAGTTTTCAGGACGGCGTAAGGCGTGAATTCTTAGAAGCGGAAGAAATAATTAGTGTCTTTTTCGTAAATCACTCGACTGTTTTGTTAGACTCCTTCAACTGTTTTGGACATCACTTAATTGAGAAATTAAAGCTTGATTTGCAGAAACCACTGCCTGATAACTTCGCCGCTGCGATTTTGATGTGGTGCCAATCCCCAGCTGAGATAAAGGAGGAGGGCGACGCTATTCATCTTTGCTATGACACGGCGTCGTTAAGTGGCCACTGACCAACCAAACTTCGTCTGGCATCCATTATAGCATTACCACATCGTTACAAAAGTTCTTTAACGACGCTGTTTCATAGCACATATATGATTAACGTTTTCGCATTCCTGCTTCATCTCGGCTTGGGACTGGGACCACACGAAAACCACAGTTGCAACGTTACCAGGGAGTGGCTTCTGCAAACCAAGCTGTGATTTCTCATGAAAGTAGTTCCCAGTGTATCTTATAGTACCTATCTATGGGGTGACCTGATAAGCAGATCCTGCTTCTTCTCCTCATCAGATTTACTTTCTGCAAGTATATAAAATCATGTCCAATACATTTGAAGCAGGCTTAGGACTGGCGCTACCAGGGTATTATGGGCAGTGGCTCAAAGTCTGAATTCTCTTCAGCAATCTACCAGAACGGTCTCTGAAACTAAGAAAACTCCTTCAAAACCACTCTGTGCATAAAAAAGTTTGCCTTGAAGCATTTTCTCTCTTGGCCAACGAAGACCGCAAATTGAGAAAGAAATTGAGAGAAAGAAATTGACCGCATTAAGGAGGCTGAGAAATTAGACTGAACGAAATATAGGGTGCATCATTTCCTGATGCTCTCAATCTCAACTCTCTCGCTCTCTCTCTCGCTCTGTCTCTATCTCTTTATCTGTCTGTCTCTGTATGTCCCTATCTCTCTGTGTCTGCCTGTCTTTCTGTTTCCTGTATCCTGAAGCGGTGTTCCGAGAGCACTAACGAGCTGACGGCAATGTGTTCATTATCTAAGAAGCTTCATCAACCGACATTTTTCTTCCAGTATAGATAGTCAGAAACACGTCGACAGATGTTCTTTATGAAGTAGCGCTAAACCTTAGCGACTAACTAGTTGACCAAACACTAAGCAAGCAAGCAAGCAAGTAAGTAAGTAAGTAAGTAAGTAAGCAAGTAAGTAAGTAAGTAAGTGAATGCTCTTGTATCGAGTCAGCCAGGTCGACGAACACTGCGCTTTTCAGCATGTGGGGATCCGTTGGTTCAGCGTTCCCGTTCAGCTATTCGCTACATATGTCTTCATGAAACAGTCTTCCACTTGAAATTAGAACTGAACGACTTAACGACTTAACATTCCCCTTAACGACTGATCGCTTCTGTGATTCAAGCAATGACGTCCGTCACGTAAACATCGTATTATTCATTCGTTGGTTCATTCATTCAGTTGCTCAACATCTCTTGGCATTTGGGTCGCGTTGAATTCCGCAATGTTGTCAGACGTGTGACATCGGTTGGCGATAACTGTCAGTGAGCAAAACAGTGGCTATCCCTCGATGACTTCCTAGCTATCGACGATTCAACTTGGTTGAAAAACACAACTGGTTCATAAAACATTTTCAGCTAATCTTAGCACCTTAACGATGATTTTCCAGTCACTTTTAAAATGTTAAGACACACCGTTTAGACCTGTTCGATAGCTATGTTAGAGCGCCCGTGAATGAACTGGTCTCCATGACGTAGCTTTTTTGTGTAATTGTAATTGTAATTAGTGACCTCTATCGCGCCGGCGTCTAATGCACAAGGCATCAACCGATGGAGCACCAAACACAGAGCCGTAATCAGGTCAATATCCAGAAGATCAGCTCGTAAGACAGAGACGCAGCCTATGGTGGATATGCAATTTGAAAGAGGAAAGTTTGAAGTTGAGAACGAAATGACACAAGCCGCCAAGCGGTTGAGCAGAGCGCACAGAAACAGACACACACAGAGAGAAGGAGAGAGTGTGAGTGAGAGAGAAAGAGAGAGAGAAAGAGAGAGAGAGAGAGAGAGGGAGAGACAGAGACAGAGAGAGAGAGAGAGAGAGAGAGAGAGAGAGAGAGAGAGAGAGAGAGAGAGAGAGAGAGAGAGAGAGAGAGAGAGAGAGAGAGAGAGAGAGAGAGAGAGACAGAGACAGAGACAGAGACAGAGACAGAGACAGAGACAGAGACAGAGACAGAGACAGAGACAGAGACAGAGACAGAGACAGAGACAGAGACAGAGACAGAGACAGAGACAGAGACAGAGACAGAGACAGAGACAGAGACAGAGACAGAGACAGAGACAGAGACAGAGACAGAGACAGAGACAGAGAGACAGAGACAGAGACAGAGAGACAGAGAGAGACAAAGACAGAGACAGAGACAGAGACAGAGAGACAGAGAGACAGAGTTCCAAGACATTGGTCCAGCAACCGAAGAGCTCGTTCACCATAAACAGTTTCGGAGATTTACATTACACTGCATTTCAAGTCCAGTCAAATATCTCAACGGTTGTAACGATATGAGCCTCACGAAACCAAGACATTTATTCAGAAATTCGTAGATCTATGCGTCATACGATCACACGTAATCTGAGTGTATTTGTTTTTCGCCACTGCATATATACATGTAAAATTTAATATGAAAATATAAATGATGTATGATGATGAGATTTATAACGATAGTAGATTGAAAGAAACAGATACGAGGAATGCTGATTTATTGTCTTGAACAAATTACTAAAGGCCGTTTGTCATTTTGTCGTTTTGTCATTTTTATCTGTTCATTCAGTCGTGTCATTCATCCATGAATCAATTTAGTCATTAGTCAATTGTTCGCTCGAAAATTTCTTCAGTCAGTCAGTCAGTCAGTCAGTCCGTAGGTCAGTGGGTGAGTGAGTGAGTGACTGTGTGAGTGAGTGAGTGATTGAGTTGGGTCAGTTAGCCAGTCAGTCAGTCAGTCAGTCAGTCAGTCAGTCAGTCAGTCAGTCAGTCAGTCAGTCAGTCAGTCAGTCCGTAGGTCAGTGGGTGAGTGAGTGAGTGATTGTGTGAGTGAGTAATTGAGTGGGGTCAGTTAGTCAGTCAGTCAGTCAGTCAGTCAATCAGTCAGTCAGTAAGTCAGTCAGTCAGTCAGTCAGTCAGTCAGTCAGTCAGTCAGTCAGTCAGTCAGTCAGTCAGTCAGTCAGTCAGTTAGGCAGTGAGATATTCAGACAGGCAGTCCGGCAATGAGATTGTCAGACACTCGGTCGGTAAGTCAGATAATCATGCAGACTGTCAGTGATGCAGTCAGACAGTGAGTCAGGCAGGAAGTCATGTATCAACTAGACAGGCTGTCAAACGGTGAGGTAGGCAGTCAATCAGCAAATTTGCATAATGCTGCCTGCCCCAAAAGCCCTTCCTGCTTAGCAATCATAGATCAGCATGCGATATGTCATGTCAAGGCGTCATAGAACAACCCCCGTGTCACGGTCACCTGACAGCTAGCAACGGTTGCTGTTGTCAGGAATGGTGCAACGGTGATTGATGAGTTGTCAATAAGTGATCGATTATATCACCTGGCATGCATTAGTATTTTTATAGAGCCTTTTCCTGTATCTGGTTAGGTTTTGGGGTAGCTAGCTCTTACTTTTTACTTACTATATTTTTACTTATATTTTTTATATCTTGATATATTTTAATAGTTTTGATATTAATAATTTTTACAGATTCCTTACAGATATTATTATTATTATTATTATTATTATTATTATTATTATTATTATTATTATTATTATTATTATTATTACTATATTATTATTATTTTTTTCCCGAGGTACATATTATAACCCTCAGGAGTCAGATACTAAACATGTGAGAATTAATCTCTGGAGTGACCATCTTTGTCGAGATCCGGAAGTGCAAAAGTGTGGCGAAAAGCACATTATTATTATTATTATTATTATTATTATTATTATTATTATTATTATTATTATTATTATTATTATTATTATTATTATTATTATTATTATTATTATATTATCATTATTATTATTACTATTATTATTATTATTATTATTATTATTATTATTATTATTATTATTATTATTATTATTATTATTATTATTATATTATTATTATTATTATTACTATTATTATTATTATTATTATTATTATTATTATTATTATTATTATTATTATTATTATTATTATTATTATTATTATTATATTATCATTATTATTATTACTATTATTATTATTATTATTATTATTATTATTATTATTATTATTATTATTATTATTATTATTATTATTATTATTATTATATTATTATTATTATTATTACTATTATTATTATTATTATTATTATTATTATTATTATTATTATTATTATTATTATTATTATTATTATTAATGTCATTATTATTATTCACTCGTTTATTAGTTCATTCACTTATTCATTCATTAGAAACTTCTGTAGCGCCAATGTCTACTGCACAAGGCATCAACCGATTGCACACCAAAACCAAGTCGTAATCAGGTCAATATCCAGAAGATCAGCCACTAAGAAAGGAAGCGCCTGCACTTTTACAAATTAACGATGATTAGCACAGATTAATTAGATGACATTAAATGTTTGCACGAAAGGAATGAAACAAAAGGCACAGACCTAAGTGACCTAATTAATTGACATAATTTAACACCAGAAGTTAAATTGACAGATGGGATTTCGAATTACACGAACGGGATTCGAATCCCAGAGCGGCCACGTGCAACTGACGTGGGTTGACATGAATTACGCATTCAAAACATCCAACAAACTCGGAGGAAGATCATTCTAAGAGTTTGTGTGCACATACTGATACTAAACTCTCTATTTGCTACATTACTTTACCTTACCAGTGATCTCTTGCATTACCATAACTTACATGTATACTAACTTACTTTTGGACGCGGTAGCCGATTAGTTAGAGCGCTAGCCTTGTAACGCGGTGAGTACGGGTTCGATCCTCTTCCTCTGAGACAGAACTTGAGCAAGTCCTTCCGTTACTCAGCGAAATAGATGTCGTATGGTCGGCATCTGTCACGTGTGCATTTCTGAACTTTGCAAGGAGGAAAATATGTCAATATCAAATACATTGTACTCTTTTGCATTGTACTCTACCACATCTTGCCCTTTCCGACCACATCTGGCCTTACTTACGTGGTAAAATACCCCATAAATATAAACAAATGTAAAACAATTATTTAAACCCATTTGTATGTACATCAATTCAACCTGGTTATTATTATACATAAAAATTATGTGTACATACTCGCGGTTACCATGTAGGAACCTATAGAGCATGTCAATCACGCGCATTGCTCAGCGCCATCGATTGATGCTTAGTAATCAGATAATGGCGCATAACAAATGCAAAAATCACGATATTATTGTTTATAATATATGTCTTTCACATCTTAAAGCCCTCTTAAACGGATGTGACTTATACAATATACATAAGGTCGTTTATCAACAGTTCCAAGATTTCATTGCCGTCGATGAGTCTAAATCAGCTTTTGCGAATCGTAATCCTAGACAGGCTCTTAAGCATTGCCTTTAGTCAGGAAATGTTCCGGTGGAAAGTTTTCCCGTGTGTATCGTTTGAAATGGAGATCGAAGATTCCAGGTCGGTCCATATCCCGGGAATGATTTATAAGAGCTGCGTAGCAATTCCTTTTCCAAGTGAACTCACAACTTTACTTATATCGACAGATGCTTTGGTGATCGTTATCGTTAACTCCAAATTTCTGAAGAGCTACTCGAAAGCCAAGCGCAGAGCACCAGCTTATTCACAAGCGCTGCGTCATATCAGAGGGGTTGTCCAGAGATCCGAGAGTTCGGTTGCCATAGCGACCTGAGAGATAATGAGGCAGAGGCGTTCCGTCAACATTAAACGTAGCAGGCTAATGTTGTAACACGCAGTTTACAAAGTTGGAACGTAGAGTGCGCTTTACAGATACTAGAAGCTGATAACATTTCTGATAACATTCTTCTTAAACGTGTCACTAATGTAGATTTTCCTGTGACAGTGTTCGCACCGTGACACCATATTCCGTGTGCATAGACTGCGCGTAATTGGTTCCTGTGCTCTTAGCTCAGCCTCACCCACTGTCTGAAATAAAATACTCCTATTTATAAAGGCCAGCCCCATCGAAGTCATCCTTCAAGCCACAACTTAACACTTTCTATTTCCTGGGTCCATCGGTCACTTAGCGACCTCTCTCGGCTGTCCATTATCTCCAGCAACTCTCAACGACTGATCAAGTTTTGACGCACGTCACGTAACTCTCGTATTATTCATTCGCTCGTTCATTCATTCTGTTGCTCAACATCTCTTGGCATTTGGGTCGAGTTGAATTCTGCAATGTTGGCAGACGCGTTACATCGATTGGCGATAACTGTCAGTGAGCAAAAACATTGGCTATCCCTCGATGACTCCCTACACATCGGAGAATCGAATTCCGTCCATCCAATTCATCAATCTAACCTTGATATACCTCCCCGTCAAGATACCTACTCAGAGGAGCTCTCGATCCAAGAACGGTTGAAAAGAGCGGTTGGTTTAGGAGCACCGCCTCGAGTCACCGCAGCGCCACTCCCCCTCACTGCCTGCTCACCAGACGGAAGCTGCAGCTGGTGCTCTCGTCACGCAGCTTTCTCTGTTTCCCGGTGCAGCGGTTGAGGCGCAGGATCGCCTTCAACGTCGACCAGAACTTCTCACTGAACCAGCAATAGACGATGAAGTTGATGGCCGACTTGAGCGTCAGGAGAAGGATGGTTACGTAGCGCAACAGGTGGATCCCGGAGGATGACGTATCGAAGGAGATGATGATGTTGATGGCCGTGTAGGTGAGATAGGGAGCCGTGCAGATGAAGAAGACGATGATGATGCTGATCAGCATCACGGTCACCTGCTGCTCCTCCTTCTGGGCAACGATGCATCCGGTCGATCCCCGAGTGTTGCGCTGCAGGTACCGCGTCGAGCTGCGTACCTGGACGATCAGGAGTACGTTGAGGACGACGAGTAGGATGAATGGTACGACGGACACGAGCAGGGCGTCCACGAGGATCGGGTAGACGGTCGTGTAGAGGTGATTCTCGCACAGTTCCGTGTCCTCGGGGTAGTAGATCGTTCTGTTACTCTCCGGATCGTGGTACACGGCCAGTCTCTTCTCCCAGAAGTTGGGGAGGCGACACGCGGCGGCCAGGAGGAAAACTACGCCGATGATGGCTCGAGCTTTACACACGGTACACAGCCAGACCGCCAGAAATGGTCGGCAGATGGCTACGTATCTCTCAATCGCCAGAACAACGGTGAGCCAGACGGACGTCATGAGAAGGACCTGCATGGCGATGCCGGCATACGTCGTGTACATCATCGACACGTATTGGGTGACGTCGCTGGTGGAGGGTGACTGGAGGTTGGTCAGCATCGAGGCGAGGATGACCAGGTAGAAGAGGTCGGCGAGGGACAGCGCCGTCAGGTAGCAGTTCGTCGAGGTACGCATCGTCTTTCGGCTGAGTACGATGACGGTGAGGATGATACCGACGATGCCGAAGGCGCAGATGATGGGAGTGGCCGTTCGGTACAGCCAGGACCCGACGTCCGAACCGTAAGGCGTCGTGCTCCCTGTTCCGTTGTTGTCGTCATCGTTCGGGGAAGAGGAGGAAGAAGAGGAGGAGGAGGAGGAGTGGAAGGATGAGAATGACAAGGAGGAGGAATAGGAGATGGAGGAAGAGGAGGTAGAGCCATTCGTCATTTTCCAATAATCGGGTAATTCGGTGACGTTGTGGGTCTGCATTGCGTGGGTTTAGAATGACATGGAATGAAAAAGCGACGATGTTTTTAGGATGACGGTGGGACTAGGTGACCGATTGGTTAGAGCGCTCGCCTTGCAATGTGGAGAGTACGGGTTCGAATCTCCTCCCCTGAGACGGTTGCTGTGTAGGGACCTTGAGAGAGTCCTTCACTCACAATTGCTCAGCTCCGTCGAGTGATGCTTGGTCGTTAGATGGTGGAGCTTAATAAATGCGAAGTTATGGCGTCATTTCTGGCAAGCCGAGTAGTTCGTCGCTGGAAAGAGTGAGTCGAGCGTCGGCCGTTCGAACCCAAAGACTTCCAAAGGAATTCGTCTCAATCGATCAAATCACGAAAGACCTCCAGTCCCTCCGAAAGAGAGACAGACAGACAGACAGACAGACAGACAGACAGACAGAAACACGGACTGTCAGACCGGAAGTCAATGACTAAAAGTCCAACAGAGCGGGAGGCAAAGATACAGAGAAACAGTGAACGACATGCAGAGACAGAGAGACAAAGACAGCGATAGAAATACGGACAGATAGACAGACACGGTGTGACAAACACAGATTACCGGAGACAGAGGCAGCGAGTGCAACCTACAACAAGACCAAACGAAACATACATTACAACCAAATCGAAACGTTAAACGAACCGCATAAAGTATCGTCGTTTTCAATTTGACATCAAATCAACGATGCTACCATTTGTGGGTTTGTGCATTCTACGACCGCTATATAAATTGATTCACTGAATTTATATCTGATTGATTGATTTATTCGACGTTGACTTCGTTACACGGTCAACTCTTTCGATCATCGGGAATAATTCGGCGCTCGAACGAAATGGTTTAGAAATGTCAACTTTGACATGATAGGGCCTACTGGAAAGGCAGAAAAACAACAACAACACCAACAACAACAACAATAGCAATCAAACATCAACGAAAACTTGCCATTCTAAAAACTGCTAAAATTGGTAAGATAATGATGATGGTGATGATGATGACGCCGACGACGACGACGACGACGATGATGATGATGACAATAATAATAATAATAATAATAGTAGTAATAATAATAATGATAATGATAATAATGATAATAATAATAATAATTTTTCGGATAACTTTTCAATTCCTGACGGATCATCTGCACCTCGGGTACAAAATAATGATAGTAGTAGCTGCAGTAGAAGTAGCATTATCGGTAGCAGTAGCAGCAGTCGATGTGGTAGTGGTGGTGGTAGTAGTAGTAGTAGTAGTAGTAGTAGTAGTAGTAGTAGTAGTAGTAGTAGTAGTAGTAGTAGTAGTAGTAGTAGTAGTAGTAGTAGTAGAAGTAGTAGTAGTAGTAGTAGTAGTAGCAGCAGCAGCAGCAGCAGCAGCAGTAGCAGTAGCAGTAGCAGTAGCAGTAGCAGTAGCAGTAGCAGTAGCAGTAGCAGTAGTAGTAATGGAATTGTAGAAGAAAAAGAATTAAAGACAACACCCAGATTGCGACCAGATTCAGCCAACTCAATAAGTGAGTAACCCAGTTTGAGAGATATTTGCCAGTCAAACCTTTTAAACCACAGAATTAAGTGTTATAGTCCCAAATCTCCCGAATTTTACCATTGTATTATACACGCGTACATGCGAGATGCCTTGCACTGGCTGCCTATAAATCAACGCATTGAATTTAAGATTTAAACTTTCACGTGGAAATACTTGGTAGGAATTGTCCCATCTTATCTTGGCTCACTCTGTATATAGCTGACTCGTCTGTTCTTGGCCCCAGGTCTCTTCGTTCGCCCGATCACGGTGTTCTTGTTCCTCGGGCTCGTTCCTCTACAACTCATCACAGAGGCTTTGCTTTCGTCGGTCCTGTGACCTGGAACAACCTTCCTCTCCTCATAAAACTAGAACTGAGTTGCGTTATCCTGTCTCCTTTTATGTTCCGCTAGCGCTTGAAGTCCATTCTATTCGAACGAGGGATCTCCTTGCTGGGTCGGGAACGCTACTGATGAGTTTCTCCTTGAAGTTGCGCTTTCATAATTATACTCACTTTGTGATGTTATGGTATATTAAGTCTGTTACATCGGTCTGCAATCGCCTTGATTATTGTAACTCATCTCTTACAAAGTCAAATTTGCGGAAGCTCCAGAGAACTCAGAATTCCTTGTGTAGAGCCATAACTAACGTATCAAGTATACGAGCATATGACCCCTATATCTAAGTCTTTGCACTGGCTTCCTGTTCAGCAAAGAGTCTAGGAGTGCAGTAGTAGTTCTTGACGGGTTAAGACGGAGCTGATTAGTCGCCTCGAAGGACTGTACGTCCTCGAAGACCGTGGACATGAGATGCAGGGATTATTGACAATATAAACCGTCAAAGGAAATGTAGATTTCAGTTTCTCCCACTGAACGATTGCCCTCTGTACGTCAGAATCATTCATTTGGGACTTCATTCCGAGGCGAATGGTCGGCGTCGTCTCAGATGGCTTCCCTTCCGAAGGTACAAATTTAATGCTTTACATCCCGACCATAAAGTCACTTTACATGGGAATCGATGCCAAAGGAATGTCCTCACACACATACAAACGCACACGTACATCCACACACCTACACACATACCTACACACATACACACACCGCATACACATTCGCACACACCTATAAACACATATGCATAGATACACACATGAACAAGTACACACGTGTAGACATGACCATATGTACACATATACACACATATGTACAGATATTTTTTTTTATTCCGGATATTTCTATAACGCCTCCGCAAGTCAACTACTCAGAGGCGCTCCCGACTACAGCATTTGATACTGTGCCGGAATTTTCACGCCGAAGCGCCACGAGCAATTGCGAGTGAAGGACTTGCCCAAGGTCCGTACGCAGCGGCTAGAGTGGGATTCGAACCTGCAACCCTCCGGTCACAAGGCGCCGAACTTACCACTGAGCCACCACGCCCCACAAAGATACGCACGTACATGTATACAGACATGCACACGTACACACACATGTGCATACATATACACACATACACGCATGTACACGTATATACAGGGTCTACACACATATACACAAGTATACACATACATAGATACACATAACCACATAAACAAGTACACATACACGCTCATATAGATATATCCGCAGGCAGTGGTTTAATGAAGCTTCAATTATCTTTAATCAACCATAGTTCTCTTGTTCATTGTCTTTGTCTCCTTCGTCGTCCAGGAGATTTCCAATGACTTCTAATATCATTATCATTGTCATCATCATCATCATCATCATGTCTTTTCCAGCTACGCGAGTATTTTTTTCTCAACAGGTGAACTTTGTAGCTAATGAACTCAGGTGTCATTAACTGCAATTCGCGCAAATTACATTCGGCCGACTACGATAAACGATATGCTCATCAACATCATCATAATCACCTCAATCATTATCACCAATATTATTATCATCATCATCATCATCATCATCATCATCATCATCATCATCATCATCATCATCATCATCATCATCATCATCATCATCATCATCACCATAATCATCATCATCATCATGATCATCATCATCACCATCATAACCATGATCATCATCATCATGATCATCATCATTTTCATATTCGTCGTCGTCATCATATTCACCACCATCATTATGATAATCGTCGTCATCATCATCACCTTAGTAATCGTCACCAACATCATCATCATCGTCGTCGTCGTCGTCGTTTTCATCATCATCTTCACCTTCATGATCAGTTCCATCACAATCATCATAATCATCATCATCATCATCATCACAATCGTCGTCATAATCGTCGTCATCATCATCATCACCATCATCAATGATCATCATGATAATCATTTCTCTTTCCATTCTCCTCCTTTCGAAGACAAAACTCCGTCGATAGCAACAACAACAACAACAGCATCAACGACATCCACACCGTTTCTTTCTGCCTTTGACAGAATAATTGACTCCCGACCCACTTCAATTCTTCCCTGTTCCAAGGCCTGAAATTATGTGTTTTCCCGACACAAAATCTGCTGTTGACATTGCCGAGTGGGCTGTTGACTTATCTGGAGTGTACAGTCTGTAGTGTGAATTGTTGGGAGATTAGCTCAAGTCAACATAACACCCATTTCATTCTAATGCCTGATATATTACTTTACCAATACCAGTACAGTTTGATGGTTTATGAATATTAAGTGGGCAGTCGACATTTCTGAATAGGTCTATTTCAGGCATGGCCGTGTTCCATTATTCACAAAGGCCGCATCACAGCGGATTGATCTTCTGGATATTGACCTGATTACGGCTTAGTTTTGGTGCGCCATCCGTTGATGCCTTGTGCATTAGACACCGGCGCAATAGAAGTTGTATCCCTGTCTCAGTGGCATTCAGAAGGAATATCGCCCTAGAGGAGTCGAGGTGCAGTGCGGCATGTGGATCGGTTAGAGAACCTGTTGGAGAAGTAATAAGTATAATACGGTCGAGCAAAAGGGAAATAAAAGGGTAATCGGGTTGAGCGGGGCATTTGGATTTGTCCATTATCCGTTCAAGTGCCCGTGACTTGGTCATGCTTTAAACGTTCCACTTAAGAAGCGCATGGCGGACGTGGTCAATAGCTAATCAAAGATAGATGGGCAAAAACTCACGCGTACCACCGTTTGAAAACCGCTGTTTAAGAAAAACTTTTTGTGTCATTTTCGCTGAACATTGGTAATGGTAATGGTAATTGCAAATTTATATAGCGCCACAAAATATAGACACATCAGAAGCGCTCCCGACCCAACACATTGAAACCCCGATCGAACAGAATGGTCTTCAAGCGCTTGTGGTAAAGATGTAAACAGAGGTATTTGCGACGCTGAACCAAGTCTGCGCTCTCGACATTTATTGCGAACTAGCCGGTTCCAGAGACTCAGCTTTCTTGTGAGCTAAGTAAGTAAGTAAGTGTGTTCTTTAATGAACCACCTGCAAACGCACTGTGGCTGTAGAAACAAAACTCGCGATTACTATAACGATTACAGTGCGTTTTCTCGTCGACAATTGACTTTCGAACGTTTTCGCAGTTTATGCGCTTTACACTGTAGCAGCGTGTGGCTATTTTCGTTCATTATTTTTTCAGCCATTGTGCACAACATAATCTTTGATGCTAAATCAATGCACTAATGACGTATGCTGTGACGCATTTTAAGCAATGACGTCACCGCTGCCTTAGTGAAGAAGCGTGTTTTCCGCCGTTATTTCTTCGTCCGACAAAGGAAAACGTCAAATTTGCGTCACGCGGTGTTATGAAGTCAACAATGGCGTGTTCCGCCGGCGTTAGTTCCAGATGCCATAAGTCTCCGCATCCATTCAGGGCTCTGCAATTATCCCGAATAAAACACTGAACTAAATCGTCATTTTTACTCCCTCTGTCATGGACCTTTGCGCTTCGATCGACGACCCAAAACATGACTTGCGTGATGAGGTATAACCGCCGAAGGAAAGATTACTTCTCGACAGGTGATTAAAACGGTTTATGCGAAAAGGAATGACGCTGTGCATGCGCAATTACTCGATCATAAAATGGCTGATTTTTATGTTAAGGATTTTTTTTATTAAGGAACTTTTATTAAGGATTTTTGCAAGGGTATTTTGTTATTAAATTCTTCTCAGTTGGAGATCGGTTAAACAAGGAACGGCCATTGATGTCAGTCAACCACTGTAGCAAGTCAGTAGGCGCTACTAGGAAAAAAGATATGTTAGTAGGAGTTAGTAAGAAAACAGATGGGAGTTTGTGGGAGTTACTGAGAAAAAAGATAGTAGTTAATAGGAGTTACTAATAAAAAAGATATCGGTTAGTAGGAGTTGAACATTTATCTGTAGATAATATAGATAATATAGGACACGATTGCCAATAATATTGTGGCGCTTAATTACTGCATGATAATAACAATAGAGATAGGCCTAATAGTTATAAAAATTGCAATAATAACAATGATAATAATAATAGTAGTAATAGTAGTAATAATAATATACACTGTAATAATCGATGGTTGTTATTCTGCCCTTCATTTGCCTCCGCCGAAACCTTACGGCAGCAAGGCTGTCTGTTTATCCGCTGTGACGCTGGTCCACTTCGACCGGCTTCCGTTATATTACTCGACTGTATGACCATAACAATTCTCTTTGACGGTCGGTGAGTAAGTACCCTTCTCACTAGTCCACTGTTCTGGGCTTACCCAGCGCCACTGATGAGCTTTTCTCGAAGTGGCGCTTTATAAATGTCAGGTTGCAACTACAATATTACCATACGATGGTTTAGATTGTATACTGTGTATAGGGATTGTATTGGTGGACGAGTTATTTCGGTTATTGGACCTAGATTTCGTAACTCTCTCTCTTTGTCTGTCGGACTCTGTCCGCTCTGCTCAGTCTCTTATGTCATAACTAATACATCCAAATATGAACTTATAACCTCTGTGCTGAAATCTCTGCACTGGCTTCCTGTTCAGCAAAGAGATAGTTTCAAATTGGGTGTCATGGTTTATAAAGCTGGGAATTCCAGCCAGCCGCAATACTTAAATGAGTTCTTATTCCCCAGGCTTATCATTATTCAACAAGGTCATCTGATTATCTTTGTCTGGTCATATCTACATGTAAATCAAGAACTGTTCTTGGTGAACGAGTTTTTCCGGTTGCTCGACCTACTTTTTGAAGCTCTCTCCCTGTGTCGGTTCGCTATGCTTAGTCGCTTGTGTCATTTCGTTCTCGACTTAAGACTCTCCTTCAAATTGATAATCCATCATAGGCTGCCTTTCTGTCTTACGAACTGATCTTCTGGATATTGACCTGATTACGGATTGGTTTTGGATTGTCATTGGTCGATGCCTTGTGCATTAGACACCGGCGCAATAGAAGTTACCAATTACAATTAGAGCACGTCTAAGGACGGCTGGTACATTTTCCACGACGGAAACGAAAAAAAATCAGAAGAAACCGCTGATAATCAATTATTCAAAACACAGAGAAAATGATCGATCTATCGGCGACCTCATTGCTCCCGACGTTAACCGAATTTCCATCTATTGTAAAGGCACTATTGCGAACACTTTATTTTACTACTACCAACTAGCCTACTACAACTAATACTATATATACACTAATGCTACTACCTCTACTGCAACTATTATTACTGCTACAAAATTACTAACTCATTCGCTCATCCACCCACTTACATACTAACGTACTCATTCACACGCTCGCTTAATTACTTTCTTGCTGTCGTAGCTGAACTCTTCGTCTTAAACCCCTCCAAACCCCGTGTCATTATTCTTGACCTGAACCTAATCGGTGATCTCTCCTATAATCGCTTCTCACGATCGCCTGGTCTCTTGCTAAAGTCACATCTTGACCCAGTTGATCCCTGGTCATCCAGCGCCTCGCCTCAATGCTATCCCCGCATTTGTTTTCCCTCGACAATTCATCCATCCGTCAAATAAGGCTGCTCCACTTTCCTTGGATCCTCTTCCCGAAGGAGCTTTAAATATTCATCCTCGTTTGCTTCATCCTCTTCTTCCTACTCCTCCTCAGTATTTTTCTTAGTTATCCTCTTGCATTCCTCCTCCTCTACCTTTGTCCTCTTATTGATCTTCCTTTTCTGTTTCATTCTCGATTATTCTTTTCCTGCTTCTCCTCCTTTGCCTCCTCCGCATATTTCTTTATCCTCCTGTAGTTCTTCCTACTCTTCCTCCTTTCCCATTATCCTCCTCCTCTTTTCCGCTATCTCTTTTTTTACATCCTCCTGCTCTTTTCCCCATATCCTCTTCCTCTACCTCTCTTCTATCTCCTCCTTCTCCTGCTTTTACTTTATCCTCTTTTTCTCTGTATACCCTCGTCTGTCTTCCTTCTTCTTTTCCTCCTCTTCCTTCTCCTCCTCTTTCTCCTTCTCATCAGCCTCCTACTTTTCCTCCTCTTCCTCCTTCTCGTCAACCCACTACGTCTTCTCTTTTTTCTCCTCCTCCTTTCCTCCTCCTCCTCCTCTTTTTCCTCCTCCTCCTCGTATTTTCCTCCTCCTTCTTCTCCACCTCCTTTTCTTTTCCCTCCTCCTCCTTCTTGTCGCTTTCCTCCACTTCTTCTTGCTGTTCTCTTACATTCGGTCGGTCTCATTCTCCTACACATTCAAATCCGCAAAGAGGTAATTCTCCTGTAAATCTGTCACGTGCCATTGAAAATGAAATCGACATGGTCAGACATTGATGACCTAATTAATATTCTATCAGTCAGCTTTCTTTAATCAGAAACACGCCAATCACTCCATCCATCCATCCATTCATCCATTCATCCATTCATCCATTCCGGTTGTTGCTGCTATTGCTATATTTTGTGTTATTACTATTATTATTATTATTATTAAAATTATTATTATAATTATTATTATTATTATTATCATCATTATCATCATCATCATCATCATCATCATCATCATCATCATCATCATCATCATCATAATCATCATCATCATCATCATCATCATCATCATCATCATCATCATCATCATCATCATCATCATCCTCCTCCTCCTCATCATCATCATCATCATCATCATCATCATCATCATCATCATCATCATCATCATCATCATCATCATCATCATCATCATCATCATCATCATCATCATCATCATCATCATCATCATCATGGTCATCATTAGTAGTAGTAGTAGTGGTGGTGGTGGTAGTAGTAGTAGTAGTAGTAGTAGTAGTAGTAGTAGTAGTAGTAGTAGTAGTAGTAGTAGTAGTAGTAGTAGTAGTAGTAGTAGTAGTAGTAGTAGTAGTAGTAGTAGTAGTAGTAGTTGTTGTTGTTGTTGTAATATCCCTCCATCCAGTAATCCATTAAACCCTCCTTTTCTCCACCGTCAGTGAGTTCCTCCATCCCTGAGTCTATCTCCTTGTTCTTCCATAGCTCCACTCCTCCAACCATCCGAAAGGTCTTCCTTCCAACCTTCCATCCATCCAACCTTCAACTGGAACTGAAGACAACATCAACAGATTTTCCACTAATTGTTTGGATGGACCCAGAGTTTAACGACATCTTATGGCAACAAAGGTCGTTGACGTCGCCAGAATTAATATTCTGAACATGCGGCCCGCGGAATGATTTTAAGTGGCCAGCCCGAGCTGAAGACTAACCGCAAATAAGAAATTACTAGCACATTCAAAGCCAAATCTCTCCCTAAAAACGTGCTTCGACATTCATTGATATTCTTTTTGGCGCCTAACTATTATAAAGCATGCCATACATAGGCTACATGCTAGTATTATTCACTGATTATTGCATAATCACTGTCATAATAAATTTTAATACAGTTAATAATTTTCAGTAAATTTTAGTCGTTGCTTTTAAGTTTACTGGTGCAGCCATCGGCTTCGAGAATAATTGTTTCGGTGGTCCGCGGCGTCGAAAGGTTGGAGAGCACTCAGTCTGATCTATTACATAAAAGCATTTGTTATTATGTAAACGACATCTTGTGTCTGCCAGAACGTTTAACTCTCTAATCTTATTTACGTCTAAGCCTTATAAGGAGCATGCAGTCAATGGTGTGTCAGTAGCAGTAGTAGTTCCAGTTTAACGACACTGTGTTAAAACAAAGATCATTAGGGTCGCCCTCCTTCTTTATCCAGGCTTGGGACTGGCACTGCCAGAGTACGAGCAGTGGCTCAGTTAATGGTGTGTCACCGATATTGATCTTTAAATTCAGGGTCATTAGTATTTTGTCAAAAATGCTCTCACAGTTGTTAATATTTATATATAGGTTCATTAATCTTGGTTTTTAAGGTGTCCAATGAAACTTTGTACTATTCGTTGTTCTGTCTCACGTGACATCCAGCGCTGCAAACATACTTTACTTTTATTACAAATCAAAAGTTCTATTAGAAATAACGTTTTCAGCCCAGTTAAATGTATTACCCAATACCTACTATTCCCAATGCCTGAATTTTCTAAAAAGGGTATGGACATGCAACATATCATAAGCTCTTTCAAAGTCAATAAAATAGCTAAAATGTTCTTTATTTACAAGTTATAAAGTTATAAATTTATAAGTTTAAAGAATGGTGTCCTGAAGTTTAGGAATGTGATCATTTGCAGTTTTATATATACTAAAACCAGATTGATTGGTCGCATCGAAAGTTTAACAACTTATGGCAACAAAGGCCGTTGACTTCGACAAAAATTATTTTCCTAAGTTGGGGTTTTTCTTTTATTATCTCCAAACTTTAACGACATCTTATGACTACAATGGCCGTTGACGTCTTTCAAGATAATAATTGTATTTCAGTTCATTTTATAAAGTTTCTTCCATCGATTTTCCGTTACCTCATCGTTTCTTTTATGTCTGACAGATTATTTGTTCAATCTATTTGAAGAATATATATCATCGGTTGTAGCTATATATAAGGTGTCTAAGTAGCACGCATATCACACAGTGTTGTGTTTTCGAGTGCATGCCGTTAACGTCAACTTCATAAATGTTAAGTTCAAAAATTGATCATTTGTTTGTTTTATATTGTAAAACTAGATAATTTGTTTTATATAAGATTGAAATGAGATTCGACTGAGTTGGAGTGTGGATGGATCAAGAGCTTAACGACATCTTATGACAAGAAAAGGCGTTGACGTCTTTTAAGATAATTGTATTTCAGTTCATTTTAAAGAGTTTCTTCAATCGATTTTCGTTTCTTCTCTAATCGATTGTTTCGTGGCTGTCAGGTTGTTTCAGACGACGATATTTGGTGGATTGTTAAAGCGGCGAAATGTGACAGGTTGTTGAGGCGAGGATATTTGACAGACTGCTGAGGCAGCGATAGTTGGCAGGTGGTTGATGTGCCGATATTTTATAATGCAGCTAATTAATATTATTTTGATATATTTCCTATTCAATTGTCTTATCCTCCTACACATTCAGAATCCGCATAGAGGTAATTTATTCGCCTATAATGGGTCTTTCTTCCTTTGCTCTTTATGGCCCATAAGCTCTTTTGTGACCAATCAAAGCATCGAAGTTAAGATTTAAATATTGACGTGGAACTGCTTGGTATACGAATTGCCCCATCTTATCTAGGCTCACATATATCTGCCGCATCTGTTCCTGGCCGCAGGTCCCCTCGTTCGGCCGATCACGGTGTTCTCCTTGTTGTTCATCGGGCTCGTTCCTATACAACTCAGCACCGAAGCTTTGCTTTCGTTGGTCCTGTGACCTGGAACAACCTTCCTCATAAAACTAGAGCTGAGCTAATCAGCCTATCCCCGTTCTCTGCTCCGCAAGCGCTTGACGTTCATTTTTTAAATGAGGGTTCTCTTTGTTGGGTCGGTAGCGCTACTGATGAGGTTTTTCCTTGAAATTGTCATACCCCTAATATGTATGTATGTGTGGATATAATTATGTATATATGTTTACAGTTCTCGGCATCGTTTGCAGACGCAGCCAAACGGTTAAACGACGTCTTCTGCTATCAAAGTCCATTTCCTTCGACAAGAGAATTTTTACAGTTTTCAGCGTGGCATTTGCTTTCTGCATTCCAAAGGTTGACGTCGTCATATGGCATTAAAGGTTTTCGACGGCTGTTTTTAAGCAATTGGAATATAAATTGAAGCATACGAATACATTTAATGGTATCGAATACACAGACAAATTAATCCGACCAATTCCCATTGTTAAACGAAACCTCTCGGCTGCCAGGGCCGTTTGACGTTGACCTCAGTAATCTTTATTTCTACCAATGCGCAACTTTATTATTATTCCAAAGTTTAACGTCGTCCTTTGGCAACAATGGCCGTTGACGACAATTCACAAATACAATTTCTAGAAAACGATAAACTTATAGTGTCCGTATAACACCATGTAAAGGTGTCAAACATAAGCTTACAATGTCAGTAATGTCACATAACCCAAAGCAACATATCTAATGTTATTTATAATACACATAGCTATAAAATGTTCCGACGCAAACCAAACAGTACTTCGCAACTATTGTCACTCGCTAGAAATATTTAAACAACTTCAGACATAAATGCACAGCACATATGATTATAATTATGACATTATATTCCCATTCTATTATTGAAATGTTTAATTGATCATTTCTTATTCCTCAGTTCAATGAGATCTTATAGCAATATGTACCACTACAATCATATCATGTATGAAATAGTACCAATCTCACATACATCATGCATATTAAATGAAACGTATGGTTATACCAAGTACCTTTCCTCAAAGAAACTGCTCAGGTACTAAACACACTCAGGTACAAATCTCATCAACCAACAAAGCATAAAATTATATGAGCATAATAATTACCAATGCGCAACAATTACAATGCGCAACAAAATCAGTTCTTCGTCTTATATAGTCATTTGAAAGCGTTTTAAAGGTGTCTAAGTGTAGATGTGCTATTTACGACATCTCATGGCTGCCTCGACCTTGGACGTTGACCTTACCTAGGCAATTTCATTTTTTGTTTTTCCTTGTTTGGGTAGGTTAACGTCGCCCTACTCCTTTATCCATGTTTGGAACTGGCACTACCAGAGTACGGACAATGGCAGAGTTAAATGCTCCTATGGTTTGGGTGTGCGCGCGTGTGTGTGCAGTTACTATTTAACGGTACTGTGCCATGACTGTGATGATTAGCGTCGCAGCGCCTCATCGTCTTTCAAGGCTTGGGACTGGCACTACTACATTAGGGTAGAGGATTTCAGCAGTTTAACAACTCCTTATGGTATGAGAAATCGTTTTGAACTGTTCTCGCCCTTACATATGCATAACACAGCTCCTGTATCATATTGGATTGATAGAATCAGTATTTAAGAACATCCTATGGCAACAAAGGCCGTTGACGACGACAGAATTTATTTTCGCATATTTAAGTTCTTTTAAAGCTTTTGGCCATTAAAGCCATTGAAGTCGAACCTATCTTCCTTTGAAGTTGCCCAAATTTATGACTAGAGTTTTATTGAAGTTGAGGAATAAATTGCCTGAGTTTAACGCACTTTAAAGGTGTTTAATTGCATTATTTATTATTTAGCGTTTAAAGCGACGTCTAGTGGTTGTAAGAGCCGTTGACGTGGATTTTACCCTGATTTACAAATTTTGTGTGGCGACCACTAGCGTTCGGTTAGTTGCTGTAAAGTAATTAAGTAAGTACGTAACATTTTTATTAGCAGTAGACAAACGCTCGTACTTTACACGAACAGTATACTTTGTGGCGAAACATAGCACAATAGCACAATATCAATTGAACAGAAAACAGATGCAATATTATAAACAGTTATTGAGTGTGTGATTTATGTATACATTTATATCTATAGCGATGATCTGAAGAACATAAACTTGACTCAGGTCTACAAATGGAAACAGGTTAAATCTTGGAACAAGGATTATGACTAGCATAAATTTAACCCAATTTTTATAACTGTACAGTGAGCGAATGATGAAGGATTTCTGAGTAATTGATGAATATAGTGATGGGGTGACTGGATGCTTTTAAAGAACTTCAGTTCAACTTTCTCACAGATCTTCCTCAACGTTAAACTGTCACCTTCAAAAATAAACGTCACGTGGTCATCGAATGGTCTCGGAAAACAACGCCGAGGAGTTTAACAGGTTGACTCTTTCAATGTTGTTGATAGGATCCGGAAGAGAAAAGAGTCTTGGACTCGGTCTGTGAAATATATACAATACAACTAAAATTTATAGCGCGCTTCAATAAGACAAGTCTTGCACAGAAGCGCGTTGCGCTACATTTCTAGTCATAGTACAATGTGAATAGGTGAGTTTTTAATTTAGATTTGAATTGTGCTACAGATGCGCATTGACGGACTGTAGTTGGAAGACTGTTCCATTCTATAGGTCCTGAGACCGAGAAGGCACGACTACCAAACTTCTTTTGTCTTAGAAAGATTAAGCGTCATTTTGTTCATGGAGGTCTAATCCTTAATATTAGCGAATTCAGTGTCCAGGCTAACAGGAGAGATTTGCGGGACGAGAAGGTTAGTATCTTCTGCAAATTTGAAAAGGATTTTGGTCTGAGAGACGTGGTTTAAGGTCGCTTGCCATTAGAATGTAGAGGCTGTGACCAATACCAGACCCTTGGATAACGCTGGGAGCAAAATCGGAAACTACAATACGTGCAATAGCAAAGATAACTGTCAAGACTGGCACCATCAGTAAAAGCAGTCGCGGGGTTTGAGGCCATCAAAGCCTTTGTTGTCGAACATACTTTCTGCTCAGAAGATTAGCTAGCGCTTGAATGAAACGGACGGATAAATTGTGTCAGCTGGACACGTTTTAAAGGTGTCTGATTGCAGTATTATAATATTATATTATACTGAATTTTTTGCGACATCTTGTAGAGCCGTTGACTTCGAACCTAAAAATGCCGAGCTGTTATTGGAGTTTGAACGAAACTGAAGAATAAATTGCGTTAGTTGAAAACATTTTAAAGGTGTCTATTTGCAGTATTATATTATGCAATCTTTAAACGATATCTTGTGACTGTCAGAGCCGTTGACATTGAACCTACACATTGTATAGTTGTATACTATATACTATATTAGAAGGCAATGACCAACTCTATTAACGTTTGGATGGATCCAGAGTTTAACGACATCTTATGGCAACAAAGGCCGTTGACGTGGACAGAAATTATTTTGGCCTAACGCAGCTCTCTATAATATGTGTGGTTAAGGAAGGATATATACAACACGAGGGTATGGCCAGAGGATTTCTCACAGACCATCCTAATCCCGATAAAGAATAAACAAAACGTAACAGTGAAGACCACAGCCTTCCCACACGCACATCTAAGATCGTACTAAGAGTCCGCACGAAGAGAATACAGTCAAGAGCGAAAACAACTGACGGCTTCGGAGAAGAGCAATGCGGGTTTAGAAAGGGAAAGGGAACAAGGGATGCAATTGGAGCATTGAGAGTCCTAGCGGAAAGAAGCCTGCAGCATGCTTCGTATGCTTTGTGGATTACAAAAATGCTTTTGACAGAGTGGACTTGAGTAAATTAATGCATATACTAAGAAGACCGTAAGTAGAGTTTGGAAAGACCAAAGACTTATAGGAAAGTAAGAAAAAAAGAATATTCGTAACCAGTTGCTATTGGAAACAGACTGAGATAAGTGTTTGGACGAAATTACGCTTATACAGCGTCAGACACAGCGATTTAAAGGTGTCTAAATTGGGTCTAAATTTCAATATTATTCTAGACTGAACGACATCTTGCGGCTGTCAGTGTCGTTTACGTCGACCGTGTGCAATATTTAGTAATTTTGAACCAGCGATTGAACAAAATTACTATTATATAGTGACAGAGACAGCGATTTAAAGGTGCCTACTTAGGGTTCAAATAATAATCTTATTTTGTACTTAACGACAGCTCGCGGCTGCCAGACCCGTTGAGGTCAACCGTAAATCACATGCGAGCACATCGGATCATTTCCAACTAGCGACTGAACGGAAATTATGTTTATACAGCGTCTTAGACAGTGATTAAAAGGTGTCTAATTGGGTCTAAATTATATTACTATTTTGTGCTTAACGACATCTTGCGACTGTCAGTGACGTTGAAGTCTACCGTATACGATATATTAACCAGAGAGCACCATAAGCGATTGAACGAAAATGACGATTATATAGCATTAGAGACAGCGATTTAAAGGCGTCTAATCTCTCCAATGCTCTTTAATATCTACATCGAGGAACTACTAAGGGAGGCGATGGATGGAGTGATGGAGGGAGTAAAGGGGGAGGAAGATTAAGGCTAAGAAAATGAAGTCGCTTACGCTTCATACCTATGGCTGCCTCGAGGGACTGCTAAAAAGTATAGCTTTGCAGTACTAAGTGTTTAATGGAATTTTGTGTCTGCCAAGGTCAGTGTCGTCTACCTCAACTTCATTGTAATCTAATTCACGGTGTTCAACGACGCTGTTTCACAACAAAGATGTCTAGGGTCGCCCTCCTGCTTTTTCCAGGATTCGAACTGGCACGACCTGAGTATAATAAGGCAGAGTATATTGGGTTCTAAAGGCATAAAGGCTTTGCTCATATCTCCACACATATGATTGAAGTCTTACACTGGCTCCCGATTACTTCGCGTATCCAGTATAAGATCCTCCTTCTGGTTTCCAAATCCCAGCTACGGCTTGCCCCTAAATACCTCTCTTACCTTATGCGGCAACTTCGGCTCGTCCTTTGCGCTCTACTGGCCGTCTTGATCTCTTTGTCCTTCGTACTAGGACCACTCTGGCCCAACGTCGAGCGTTTGCTGTCACAGGTCCCTCTGCCTGGGATGGTCTTCCCTCTCGACTACGAACTAAACTCATGTTGGGAATCGCCCCTGCATCTACTCGCTTGCTCAAGACGTTTCTGTTTCCACGGGGTTCATGCACTGAGGGCGACTCTGAATAGTTTATACTGCGAGAGGCGCCTTGTAAATTACTAGATGCGATACGATACGATAAATATGCCTTTGACGTCGATTGGAAAATGCTAGCTTATAACGGACGATCGTGCAGGTACGTAACGTTATTTTTGCAGCTGATCAATATATAGCCCTTGAGTCAAACGTTTTAGAGGTGTCTAAAATTTGACATTGTATTGTTTAGTATTCTAGCGACATCTTGTAGCTGCCGACCTCGTTCACATCAGCATTACCGTGTACTTTATATTTCTCGAATTATAATCAAGCAGACATTGTCATTATCCTCGAACTCTCCTGTAAATATCTGTTATTATTTAGTTCCCTATACAGCTTTGATGAAATCGGGGCTAATTCCGTAATGAGCTAGCCACGGGGTGAATGGATGGGGTTTTTGATATAGAGGGTAGTTCAAAATGATTATCTTTGGTATTCCTTGGTATCAGACTACTTTCCTTACTTTTGTTCATATCATTACATAAAAACATATATAATATACACATATGCATACAGGAATGTATTGTATCTGCAGGAATGCATGTGTAGGTATGCATGTATGTATGTATGACATTGTGTGCGGGTAGGTTTGTGTGTGCATATGTATGTATGTATATAGGTGTCCATATGTACGTGTGTATGCATGTATGTATATGTGTATGTATGTGGGTATGTATCTATATACGTAAGTATGTATGTATATATATATACGTATGTATGTGTGCATGAATGTATGTATGTATGCATGTATGTATGTATGTATGTAGGTAGGTAGGTATGTATGTAGATAGGATGGTATATACGTATGTATACGGAGGATTGGAGGTATGTATATCTTTCTCATATTTCGGAGTCCTACATTTTCCCGGAATCCTTTGGCTATCCAAGCGTACTCCACTTGTCCCAGAAACCCTTTTAATTCTCACTTAAAATTCCCCACACGTCCCAGAACTCCCTGCCCACCCTCCAACCGACTAAACAGCAGGGAACACAGCCCACACAATTAATCGCATCCACGATCCAAAGCACCGTTCCTACGCAATATACTACAGAACGAAACCGATTTCCTAAACGGGCAACGCCATTCCAAGGCAGCGTTTCACTCTCCAATTACGACACACCGTATTGTTTCCGTCACAACGCGTGTTACGAACTATAGAGTTCCTGGCTTCGCTCTGCTCTCCATTCGAACAGTTCTCGTAAAACTGTGCAAAGCCATCCGTAAGAAACTCGTCAAATGCCCCGATAAAGCGGAATTCATATGCAACGACACGAAAATCGGCTACCACGGCCGTCTTAAGGGTTCGAGGGGAGCTCGACTCTGCCGCCTTAGGCGTTGACAAGCTAGGGGTGCAATAGAGCAAGCCCAAAAGGTCACCCCGCCTTCATCAGGACGGGACAGCGATATAGTTGTACTAGATTGCGAAGCGTAGCCGATGTGGTGACGGATGGGTTCCGGTGCAAAAGGAGTTCCGATTTAATTACTAGGGTGCGGAAATTTGGTCCGTAGATGTCCTTTACCGACCAATCTTGTTTTTCTATTCTTCGTAGTAGTAGTAGTTTCAGTTTAACGACACTGTGTGATGACAAAGATCATTAGCGTCACCCCCCTCCTTCATTCAGGCTTGAGTCTGGCACTGCCAGAGTACGAGCTGTGGCGGAGTTCTACTCATCTTACCGCTTCCACTGATGAATATACATAGCGTCGTTGGAAAGCGTTTTCAATGTGTTAAGTAGATCAATGTATTATATATTGTTTAGCGACATCTTGTGGCTGCCAGAGCCGTTGACGTCGACTTTAGCAATCGTCGCTTAAACTTTGGTCTCCGTGAATGAAGTTGGAAATGGCTTTTGAACGAGGTTGATAAATATATAACGTCGTTGAAACACGTTTTCAAGGTGTTTAAGTAGATATTGTGTC
The DNA here is from genome assembly GCA_963556255.1 of Allolobophora icterica. Taxonomy (NCBI): domain Eukaryota; kingdom Metazoa; phylum Annelida; class Clitellata; order Crassiclitellata; family Lumbricidae; genus Allolobophora; species Allolobophora icterica. The sequence continues at coordinate 4,752,684 of OY744616.1, read as the reverse complement.
ATTTACTTCTCAACGACTTCTTGTGGCTGACAGAGCCGTGTACATCGGCCTTAATAATCTTCCTTTACGCTTCATGCCTATTTTAGCGTGTCCCACGGGCGTTAAAATTTTTTCCAAAGCCTAATGTCGCCATTTTTACATCAAGGATCGTTGACGCCAATGCAGCGAAAAAAATTTATAGAGTCCAAAGGAAACCGTTAAAGGGTGTCAAAGCAGTGCTTTATAATATTACTAATATTTATTGTTTAAAAGCATGAAATAATACAGTTAGTAATGTCTATGATACTTGTATTGCGACAAGATAGGTCTTTGAGGCAAATTAAACACTATATGCAGCAATTGTTATACGCAAGAATATTATATGTAAAAGTTAAATGAATTTTTGATGAACATTCACAATTTACATGAGAATCGTAAACTACTTATTCAATTATAAAACAGCTTTAATTACAAGTTTACAGTACATACAATTATGGCTTAAGTTTTCTATTTTATTTTTGAATTTTCAAGAATTTAGCATTCAGAGCAATGAAACAATATTACAACAATAGGCCTACATGCAAACATCGATAACAACCATTCTTTTCCATACGGTATAGATTCAAAATAAAAGAGAACTGTAATTTTACCTGATATTCTCAATCTTTGAGTTTCAATTTTTAATACAGCTTAATGATTATTTATTTTTATTTTGACATTAGATTCTTATTTCAGTTATGAATTTTTACATAAGTAATCATTTAACCAAAACAAGTAATATTAACATAAATATACAAAAAGGTAAAAACTACCATAGCACATTCATTGAATGTACATATTTCAGCCCAACAACTGAGTCTATACATGTGTGAAACCACCCACCAAAGTCCATAGATAACATTACAAACATTGCAACCTACAAACCCATTCCTTTACTGATAAGGCTGAGCAGCCTAAATACTTCACTTTGTATGCAGTCCACACCAAGCAGGTTCTTTATGTTCTATAGTTCTAGTTTGAATAATTTAAACTTTTCTCTTAATATATTTAAACTAGTGTATTTGCCCGTCATATTATTACGTCATATTATAGGCCTATATGCATCGTTGGTTATCGCCGTCGTCAAGACCGCCGTCGTCAAGACAACCGGTTTATGTTTCACAATAGAACAGAACCCGTTTGTGACGTAGCGTCCCCCGACAGACGGACACTATATGGATATTATATGTATAGATATTTTCTTTGCTACAATTTAATATCGCATAAAATGTACATATTGTACATGTAATATTGCTACAATGTAATATCGCATAACATGTTCATGTACAGCGCAGTGCGTTTGCAGGCGCTTAATTAAAGAATAAATATTATTATTATTATTATATTATAATAACAAATAATCTGTAATATTTGCTTTGACTTGACAAAAAGCCTACGCAGAAGAAGCTAAGCTGGCGTCTTTTTTTATTATTCCAAAGTTTAACGTCGTCCTTTGGCAACAATGGCCGTTGACGACAATTCACAAATACAATTTCTAGAAAACGATAAACTTATAGTGTCCGTATAACACCATGTAAAGGTGTCAAACATAAGCTTACAATGTCAGTAATGTCACATAACCCAAAGCAACATATCTAATGTTATTTATAATACACATAGCTATAAAATGTTCCGACGCAAACCAAACAGTACTTCGCAACTATTGTCACTCGCTAGAAATATTTAAACAACTTCAGACATAAATGCACAGCACATATGATTATAATTATGACATTATATTCCCATTCTATTATTGAAATGTTTAATTGATCATTTCTTATTCCTCAGTTCAATGAGATCTTATAGCAATATGTACCACTACAATCATATCATGTATGAAATAGTACCAATCTCACATACATCATGCATATTAAATGAAACGTATGGTTATACCAAGTACCTTTCCTCAAAGAAACTGCTCAGGTACTAAACACACTCAAGTACAAATCTCATCAACCAACAAAGCATAAAATTATATGAGCATAATAATTACAATTGTTTCAAGTTTGATATTAATGCATTCAAGATTGCATTATAATAATGTAATAATTAATACAATAAAATAAAATGCACAAGGAAAAGACTAATTAAAATTACAAATAAAAAAATAAAAAAAAATAAAAAAAAATAAAATAAATAAAAATAAAATAAAACTATTTACATTAGCAAATTTAGCATATCTCTTTACAGAATTTGACCTTTAGTAATTAGTTTAAGTACCCTATACACTTCATTTTGTAATATATTTACTGTTAAAAGGGTTGAAATAGAAATGTCCCTTTTATACAATTGACATTTATCTCCCAACAACTTCGATATATCTTCTTTTTTACACTCAAGTAGTAAGTGATGAATAGTCTCCTTGACCTGACAGGTATCACATAAACCACTTGAATGTCGTTTTATAATAAACAGCCTTTGATTAGTATTCGCGACTCCCAGACGTAACCTAGAAATTTGGACTTCCTTATGCCTATAGGGTTCTAAATATTTAATATCTGTACTTACAATTGGACAAATAGATTTATAAAAATGACCTCTATTATCGTTAGTATATTCTAATTGCCATTTATTTACTATATACAGTTTCATTAAAGTAAAAATTTCTGAAAGTTCAAGATAATTAGTAGAATTAATATGACCAATACTCAGGGCTTCTTTAGCCAAAGTATCTGCTCGATCATTACCTGTCAGGTCAATGTGACTTGGGATCCAAATAAATCTTATTTGATTGGAATTTAGTCTGTTAATCAGAGACAATAGTTCATTCAATAAATTAGGTCTAGACTGAGAATAAGACTCCTTAATTGACGTAAGAACACTCAATGAATCAGAAAACAATGCAAATTGACAATTCTTATAACATTCGGAGTTTAAAATCCATTTTACAGTTTCTATAATTGCAGTCAACTCTGCTGCATAAATACTGGAGCTATTACATAATCTAAATTTTTTATCTATATTTAAACTTGGTACTGTAAAGGCAGCAGAAACAAATTCATCTACCTTTGACCCATCAGTATAGATATGTATGTAAGAGTTGTACTTAGAAACTAATTCCAAAGCAGATTGCTTTAAATATTCTGGATGATCAGTTTTCTTATTTATTAATTTATTCAAAGTTAAGTCAACCTCTACTTGTTTGTTACACCAAGGAGGTTCAGATGGGAAAGAAGGGCCAATAATAGACGTATTAAGTGAAGAAAAGAATTCAGAAGTACGAGTATAAATGGAATGCTCCCTACTCTCAGGTGTCCTAAAAACATTTGTCCAGTGGTTCTCCATTGTTGCTGTATTTATGTGAAATTTATTACCCAAAATTTTAGTCCCACATTTTATTGAATTTTGGAGTCGTCTTAAATGAAGAGGCAACTCTCCACATTCATTTTGAAGCTGGCGTCTGGCGGCAACTCATGAATATATAGCATAATGGAAAGTTTTCTAAAGGTGTCTAAATGTTAATGTTTGCCAAGCTTCTACGTGTAATTCTGAACTCTGTGAGCAGGGCATTATCAAATAAAAGTTGCATTGTATTGTGTTGTATTTGAATTGCATTGTATTGTATTGTATTGCATTGTTTTGCATTTGCATCGTATTTATTATTTTGTGTTGTATTTGCATTGTATTATCTTGTATTCGATTGTATTATATTGTATTGTACTGCATCATATTATATTATTTTGTATTGTATTGTATTAAATTAAATTGTATTGCATAGCACTGTATTGTAAGGTACTTTATTGAATTATATTGTATTTGCATTGCAGTGTACTGTATTGTATTGCATTGTATTGTTTCCTATCAGAATTTGCTATCAGTACAAAGGAGACTAAAGTGTCGTCATCATACTGTACCTTGCCAACAGAACAGTTCTTAGTCGGAACAGTTTTCGCACTGGAACCGGTCTGACACCAAATCCGTTATCTCCCAACAAGGACTTAACGACACGACTGTTGCCGGAAAACACGAAAGCGCCGCCTAACGTTGAGGAAGTCGTTACGGATGCAAATCCCTCGGCAGCCGAACGGGGGTTGTGAACGAGGACTGGGGATTTTGGTCAATGCCTTTCACGTATAGACTGTGGCCTTTGGAATCAATGCAATTGCGCTTTCCAATTCGATTCCCGAAGATTCGATCTTAGACGGATAGCGGCTGGTGGCTCCCTCTGGCTCTCGAGAGTGAAAGGTTGATCCGTATAGGGAACTGTCTCAGCTATGCGCCCTTGCTCTTGATGCATGTATGTACGTGTTTGTATGTAAGTATGTGTGCAAGTGGGAATGTTCAATGTTATGTATGTACAACTGATTATAAACTATTGATTATCACCATAGGCCTATAGCTATTTTTTTTAAACGTAAGGTAGTGTGGAAATAGTCGCAACACTTCGATTGAATACAAGGAACGTTGCTCATTGTTAACATAAGGAGCAGGAGGAAAATTAAGTGAAATTAAGGTGGCGTTGATTGAATGAATTTTAGTAAGGTGACTTAATGGGAAAAATGTTGGGACCACTTGCATAGATATATGCATGCGTGTGTGTGTGTATGTATGTGTGCAATTATGTATGTATATCGTTAGACGGAAAATGACCCTAGATAAAAATCAAACATGCTACATTTTAGGGCATATGAGAAGTAAAGATTTACGTAACGGCCGTGACAAGCACGACATGGAGATGTAGAGCTATATAATAAATGGCTACATTTAGACACCCTTACAATTTAGCCAAATGACTTTATATCAATAGCCATCTGAACGCCGGCTGTGTCTGAATTTTAATATAAGGCTGCGGAAGTCACGATATGTCGCCAATCAAAGGAAATGTGAGCTGGTGCTGGTGCTGGTGCTGGTGCTGTTCTGTATTTTACACCATTTAAACATGTTCCTCGTCTTCTATTTATGCTGAGCTTGCTTTAAATACAGCTACTTATTCTAAGGCTGAAAAACAGTAACATTTCTCCTATCGACGCCAGCAGCCTTTTGATGCCATAATTATACTTCGTTGAGCAGTGGAACTATCTATAAGACGAAGGGTAATTAAAATTAGTACGATCAACTTTAACGATCCTGGCAGTCACAGAATGTGCATAGCAGAGGAAAATGGAAGAGTTTAAATGGGAAGGTAAGGCAGATGAAATAAAAATTTTGGGAGTCACTCTTTCTGAAAAAATTGGGTTCTCCTCGCACATTAACAACATCTGTTGTAAAGCTAAACAATCCTTTTTTGCTCTGCGAGTCCTGGTTTCTCATGGATTAACTGGAAGCCGCCTTCATGATGTTGTACGTTCCACCACAGTGGCACGAATGTTGTACTCATCTCCAGTCTGGTGGGGATTTTCCAATGGTCTTGAGAGAGAACGTCTCTCTGCCTTGATACGTAAGCTTAAGCGACAAGGGTATCTGCCAACTGATACTCCTACATTTGACCTGTTGTGTTCTAAGGCGGACGATGCTCTCTTTACAGCAATCCTTCAGAACCCAGGGCATGTCCTCCATGATTTGCTCCCTCCGATACGATCTACCGGATATTATCTTCGACCTCGCCGGCATAATCGCGAGATACCACGATGTGATCCTTTGACGGGGAAGGGTTACATTGCTAGATTACTGCATAAATGATAAGAAAACACTTGCTTTTTTAATTACTTATTTTATCATTTTTATTTCGATTTATTATTACTTCAATGTTTTACAATCAATGCTTCTAGCTTCTGTCCCATTGTGCGTTTGCTAATGGTGTAATAAAGAATATACTTACTTACTTACTTACTTAGATGCAAACAATCTTGGCATCCATAAGTTATCGTCGTGACGCTCACTTGTACACGGCTACATTTAGACACCTTTAAACTGCTTTAAACTGACGCTATATATAAGATCAACTTAGCTCTTTTGCGATTACATCCACATCCATGTCCTAGCGTAAGGAAAATTTATAAGGTCAACGTTGTTGTCCGTAAGATGTCGTTCAACAGTGGAAGTTGTGAAACAATACTTCATGTATGGACACCTTTAAACTTCTTTACATCGTTATTATTTTTAAATCCATTTGCGGTAAAAAAAATGCGCGTTAGAGCGCATTTCCGATCTACCCAGTGTTGATCTCATTTCCAAATGCCATAAACATCCATCCACCATTACCCTCATTAATAATCATTCCTCGCATCTCGCGTCAGGTAAGCAGTCCACTCTAAAATAACATCCGCATCTAAATTAGATGACATTCACAATCGGTGGCAACATAAGCCGCCAAACACCGCCACTACTACTCGACCCAGTGGACCGTGAACGCCCAGCGGGCTGGCAAAACCACCCCTGTGGACCACCAGAGAGCCTAAAAGCCGACAGCTCGCTTCGAGAAGCCGTTAAGTGGGTCGGACGTGAAGATTTGCAGGTCTTACCGGCAGAAATAATTAGCAATAAAACGATGAGTGATCAGAACCGATGTGTTAGGGTCATTTGTCAGAGGAGCGCTTGGTGTTAAAACGCACCCAACTGAGAGCGATTTCTCCTCTACGTAATAATACACTCTGCTGGTGGTAAGAAGAAAATGCGAAGCTGGTTGCTGACTGGCTGTTATTTGGTCCAATCAGATTAGCGCTTGTTTGTCCTTATGTTCCCTGAGCTGTGACGTGTTGCTTCGAACTTCCATGTTTGTCTCTTGTTTGTGTAGTTAGCTCGTAATATTGCTTGTGTCTCTCGGTCTCTCTTTGTCTCTGTCTCTCTCTGTGTCTATATATCTCTGTTTCTTTGTATTCCTGATTCTGTTTTGTCTCTATGTCTGCCCCTGTCAGTCTTTTTCTCCTCTGGTCTGTCGGTCTGTCTGTTTCTCTGTCTCTCTGTCTCTCTCTGTCTCTTGTTCTCTCTCTCACACACGTTTTTTCTCTCTTTCGCTCTCACACTCTCTCTCGTTCTCTGTCTGTCTGTCTGTCTGTCTGTCTGACTGACTGTCTGTCTGTCTGTCTGTCTGTCTGTCTGTCTCTCTCTCTCTCTCTCTCTCTCTCTCTCTCTCTCTCTCTCTCTCTCTCTCTCTCTCTCTCGTTGTCTCTATCTTTCTCTCGTTCTCTTTGTCTGTGTCTGTCTGTCTGTGTCGGTCTGTCTGTCTGTCTGTCTGTTTCTGTTTCTGTTTCTGTTTTTTTTCTCTCTCTCCCTCTCCCTCTCCCTCTCCCTCTCCCTCTCCCTCTCCCTCTCCCTCTCCCGCTCCCTCTCCCTCTCTCTCAGGCTTTGATGGTGCTGATAAATGCCATACATTTGCCTTAGTCTATCCTATTCCAAACATCGCCTGTCAACGTCCTTCAAACAAACGCATCTGCTCTCAATCACCACGAGAACTGAGAAGAACCTCCTCTTCAGATTTGCATGCATGGCATTCACCGCTCGCAACTCGACGCATACATCATTCAACGCTGCAATATCTCGCGCATACCACGGTAAACGCTCCGAGTCCCGCCCCGACTCAGCGAAACCCTGACACCAGACCGACTTATTGAGCAAACCCTCTCCCTCTAATCGTTATAGATGGCGCCACGCGACGTTTAGTCGGCCACCGAGGACGTCACAACGTCCTTCATCTCTCGCTGCTGAGAATAATTATTGTCTGCGAAAGATTCTGGTCTAATTTCAGACCGATTTGTGACCGAACGGTTTCTGGCTGAATCTGAAACCGGTTCTGGTCAAATTCGAAACCGGTTTCGGGTCGCATTTCGGACCCGTTTGTGGTCGAATCTGAGATCAGTCTCTGGTTGAATTTGTAATCAGTTCTGGTCAAATTTGTTTCTGGTCAACTTTTATTCCGGTTTCTGGTCGAATTTTAAGCGAATTTCAGATCGGCTGTTATACAGGTCTGTGGTCGGGTTGGAGAAAATTGAAACTGGAGTCAAAGAATATAACTTTAACGTCCTTCGAAATATTTTATAATGTATGCACACAAACACATACACACACCAACACACACAACACACACACACACACACACACACACACACACGCACGCACGCACGCACGCACGCACGCACGCACGCACGCACGCACGCACGCACGCACGCACGCACGCACGCACGCACGCACACACACACACACACACACACACACCTAACACAACCTAGTAAACAAGAAGGTGAACAAGAAGACGAAATAGAAACAGAAGAACAAGAAAGGGAAGAAAAAAGAGGAACAACAACAGCACAAAGAAGAAGAGGAAGAAGCTAGACCTCTCCCTCGCCGTCTCATCTTCCCACCGACAGTGAACGGACAGTGTACTCCCTCCAGCTGTAGAGTTGCCTAGAAGGCACGGGTGGAACCCAAACCTTGCAACAAATCTCTGCGCAAGCGGCGATTGAAACCCCGACAGGACGACTATATAATATTATATTTATACATAATTATATGGATTATATTAATGTTATATATGGATTATATATATATTATATATATGGATTTATATAAATCAAAATTTGTAAGTTTCAAGTTAGTTATATGGATATATCCATATGTAAAGTCGTGTCTGTATGTTAATACGTACAGTACATACTCCATAAATATAAATATATATATATATATATATATATATATATATTCGTTTCTGAAAGCGCCATCTGGAGGAGTTTTTGCGCCATCACGACCGACTGATTTACGACGCGACTTTCAACCTCATCGCCGCTATTTCGTCACCAGGCGTCGCTAGGTCGGTGGAATTATCGCCTAATTTTCTGTACGTGACTCCTTCTAGTATAGGTCGAAGGTCACGGGGTCAACCCGAGACTTTTATGCGAGATAGAGCGCCGTGATGAGGATGTCGAGTGCAGTAAATATGTGGCGCATTTGTCCGTTCTGTGGAAGATTGAATGACAGAATGAACGAACGAGTGAATGAATAAAATAATAAGAAAAAACATAATAATAATAAAAAACGTAATGAAATAATAATAATAATAATTATAATATTAATAATAATAATAATAATGATAATAATAATAATAATAATAATAATAATAATAATAATAAACATAATAAACATAATAAACATAATAAACATAATAAACATAATAAACATAATAATAATAATAATAATAATAATAATAATAATAATAATAATAATAATAATAATAATAATAATGATAATAAATGTGGAACACAATAATAACCAACTGGTTAGAGCGATCTCGCTAGACACCTTTAAAATAATGTCACTGGATCCTATATTTACGACACTGTAACCAACTAAGTTTCATGTACAAAGCCAGCTTCCACTGGAGATATTATAAATACACACTACATAATATGTGGGTGCGTGCGTGCGTGCGTGCGTGCGTGCGTATGTGTGTGTGTAGTCTTGTGGTGGAGGGTCCCACCTGCACTGTTGGTGATTTCTACATGACAGTCGTTATCTAAAATCACGTAGACAATTTGATTGATGTTTGCGTAACATTAAAGCCAGGCGTGCGTTCAAACACATCTGCTGCAGGACCACAGGCCTGACGATGTTCTGTCACATAGACACCTGCTTCGAATTACTCACGATTTGACATCATCATTATTATTATTATGCATTTATTAAGCGTCATTGTCTATTGAATAAGAATCAATATTAAGCGCTGAGCAATTGTGAGTGAAGGACTTATTTAATGTCCAAAAACAATGACAGTCTCGGGGCGGAGGATCGAACCCGTACTCTCCGCGTAACAAGGCGAGCTCTCTAACCAAGCGGCTGCTATGTTAGTCCAGTTTATATTGTCGTAATAACTTGTGAAAGCAAGATTTATTGAATAGGTACTTAGTGTAACCGATTATTATCTGCTGTGTCCCTGGTTTATATAGAACTAGGTGACAACTTTTAGGGGTCTAAACTAGAGCGCTCTAACCAATTCAATCGAAAATTTAACGCCGACTTACGAGGCAAAGGCCGATGACTTCTGCATAAATTTTTTCTATACGATACAATTCATT